>JAJMGB010000032.1:0-154327 GCA_030568535.1 Suhomyces anneliseae
AACCGGGGGCCCAACGATGGCAACGTTGGATTTTACCACTAAACCATTTGCGCAAACGAAACTCCGCGACGGGGAATTGAACCCCGGTCTACCACGCGACAAGCGGTAATTCTAGCCACTAAACTATCACGGATGATTTGTTGAGGAATTTTCGAGCTACTTTTCCCCACGATTTGAAATGAATGACTATTGAAATAATTAGATTTGAACTTCAGTCTAGCTAAATTTGCTAATCCTTACTTATTTTTCAGTATTTGGATTTCAAACACCATAATTAGTGTTTATAAATCTATTTATATTGATATTTTGATACTGGTTAGCCATTTTAACCTTGTTGCATCATTTTATCAACTGAATATTACAAAATCTCAAATAATTCCAATAAATTGAAATTTTTAGAATAAAATTAGTCGTATAGAATAAACCTATATCTAAAATATTTCATCAAAAACTCATTATAACTATTTTAACCCGTTCACTGCTTGACAACAATAAAAATTGCTAATCTGATTTTGTATTAATAGACTTAGAGTATATGTAGCTCCAATTTTTTAACTTTATAAAATGGCTCTTTGGCCGAGTGGTTAAGGCGGTAGACTCAAGTTCTACTATCGTAAAGATGCAGGCGTTCGAACCGCCTAGGAGTCATTATTTTTTTGAATTTTTTTTTACATCAAAACGATCCATAACAAGCTACATTTATGAACACTCTATATAACTAATACAATCATATGATTACAAGTTAAAGATTTAAATTTTAAAATTTATTAATTTTTAGTATTTATCAATTAGGTTCGAATTAATGCATATACATAAATTCAGCGTAAGATCATGAATCTTGACATCAATGCTATATTGTCAAATAGTTTGAATCTAAGTATATTTGCTTGTAAATTTATTGATTTGATTTGAACAAATCAATTAAAAGTTTGAAACGAATGTGGATCTAAATCTATTGAGGTCCGAAAGCGTTAGAAAATTGGGAGGAACCACCGGCTTGTTGGTATTCAATCATGAATTCTTCCAAAATACCGAAAGCAGAGGCAACACCAATGATGGTAGAAACACTCTTACCTAAACCACCTAATAATTCACCAGCAACAGCGAGAACAGCCAAAGAGAAACCACCACTGACGGCAGCAACTGGAATGACTCTAGATAATTCCTTGGTGATAGAAATGTCTCTCTTACCAGTAATAGAAATACCTTGTTCCTTGAATTGCTTAGAAATATCTCTTGGAGCACTTCCAGAAATGTTACTCCACTTGTTGGCAAACCAAACACTCAATAAGACAACGGTCAAAGAGTAGACAACAGTCTTAATTGGGGAGAATAAGTGTTGTAATAAAGTGGAAGAGTTAGTGAAGTAGAACAAAACACCAGATTTCAAAACGTAGTGGTTAGTAGAAACTTCAGCAACGAACTTACCAAGAGCAAGGTCAACAACAGTAGAGTTGATACCAAACTTGTTTAAGATGGAAACAGCAATGTAACCGAAAACTTGGTAGTTAACAATAACGGTGTAAGCAAATAAGATTGGTAAAGCACCGGTATATAATAATCTGATTGGGTAAACGTTGTTCATACCTCTAACCTTGGTAGATCTGATTGGAATTTCAATTCTGAAGTTTTGTAAACCAATAATTGCAATAATAGTTAAGATACAAATGTAGAATTGGGTCAAGTTTGGTAATTGTAAACGAGTGAAAGCATTAACAATGTTAGCGTTTAATTGACTCAAGTTGAAAATGTTAAAGTTTCTAATAAGGTTGATTAAAGCACCGTAACTTTCAACTCTGTTAGAGTTAAGTAATGGAAGGTTTTCTAAACCAATCAAATCTCTAACCAAAGTGGTAGCATTTTGTAAGGTTAAGAAACATAAGATACCACTACCAAAAGCATAACCCTTATCAAAGACATCGACTAAAAGGGTCATAATCAAAGACCAAGCGTTAACTTGAACGAAAATCAAAACAAAAGAACCAAATGGAACTGGATCATTAGCCAAAGGATCATACTTTTGAATAACATTATCATAGTAGCCAGAGTAAATAAGACCAGCAGAGTAAATAGCAGATAAAACTAAAGCAGTTAACTTTTGACCAGATTGGAATAATTCTCTATCGGCTCTAATATTGAAGTTAACTTTAACTAATCTTAAACCGGCAGCTAATTGCCATAAGAAACCAGCAGTAATGATTGGTAATAAACCCAATTCAAGTAAAGTGGCCTTTTCCATGGCAAAAATAGATCTGAAACCAAAGAATGGATCAACAATCTTGGAATCAGCATTAGGAACCAATCCGAATATTGGAAGTTGTCCAAAAAGGAAAATTATACCACTACCAACAGTGAATATGATTCTTTCATCGAAACTAATCTTTTCATCTGGAAGTTCGACTTCTGGTAAAATTGGTAAGAAAAATTTGACTAAATCAAGAAGACGAACTAAATATATGTTAGTATTGATAAATTTATAAATGATAAATCATTGAAATTTTCATGTTTTATTCATATTGACACCGAAAAGTTTCCATAGTTTTTTATTATCTATTATTAATGGTTGATATTGATTGAAAAATATTGTTTGGAATGTTCACATTTTGATTTTATGGCTTCCATCGTATCATATATGTTTGATATATCAGTTATTACTTACATCCACCCATCTTTCCTATAATTGTCCAGCCTCTTAGAACCTAATGGCTAGTCTATATCTGGCACTAACAATTTTTTCGTACCGTCGACATTGGCCGCCCGTACTGATATCACGTGACCCAATTGCCATGCAGCCAAGTGGGGTACGGCGAGCTATACGAGGTGGGAAAAATAGAGGGTCAGATGTTTGTTGCACCGGAAAACGTCATAGCAAAGGACAGGGATTTTCTATTTTGCAACATGATTTTCTTTGCTATTTGAGTGATGATCACATTATATACTCCACAGTTGCCGATCTGGGGGTCCGTTGGGTTGTTGAAAGAAAAATAGTTTGTTGAGTTTGGTGGATCTCGGACTTGTAAAATGTACAGATGTGGTGAGATTGGGCGCGGGGGAGCACTCCGCCAATTTTTAAATCTAGCGAGACGTTGAACACATATTGATGGATAATTAACTTAAGCAAAAAAAAAAGTGTCACTAAGTCGCAGTAGACAGTAACACCGATGTTAACCTAGAGATATCTTTTGTTTTACATATGGAATGGTGATACACGTAGTGAAATAAATATTGATATATTGAAATTAACTTTTCAAGTATTTAACGAAGGGGGATAAACTATAATAATTATCAGGAAGTTGGGGTTGTTTAAATAGGAACAGCAATAATTACACATCACATCACAGCACTTAATTTTTTTTGGTTGTACTAAATTTGGCAATTCTCACCACTTCAAATTCATTAACTTCGTAATTATTATGTGTAGTTCAACCCATGAAACTCTAAACTGTATCTTGGCCAAAATTTACAAGATCCTTTTCAAAAGTTTATCCATTAATAAACCTATACGGCTCTCTAGGGCTTATCTTGTTTCAATTATTGTAATTTACATTATTATAATTTTGATTAATATTATTATGATTATTATTATTATAATTATATATGTCCGTATCTAATTAATGCTCTATGCTATACCATACCATACCTTGAAGATGTGAGAAAAAGGAGAAGAAAATCCATATAAAGAAGAAGAAAGAAAAAAAAAAATAGAAATCATTCCCATATTGCCATATTACCATATTACCTTACCAAAAATCAACCAGTTACCTATATATCATTCCATGATGTATTTCCACCAAAGCCGGCCCCTCCGCACATAACTAGTGATGAGCCACCAGTAGTTTCAGAGAAACTGCTTGGAGAAGCAAATGTATTTTGATCATCATTAGGAATATAATCCAAATGATCAAGATATTGAGGAATCCGCTTGGTAGGTGGTTGTAAACCAGGAGTATCTTCTTTATTTGCTAACATGTTTAAAAGCATTTGTCTCACCAGTGAGCCAGATCCTCCATTAGGTTGACCATCTTTAGATAACAAATAGTTTTTAATGTCCACTAAACGATGGAACTTTCTAAACTTATCTAAATCTTCTTGGTCAAAGTAGGTAAATAAATCATCACCATAAAATTGTTTTAGTATATCATTTGGTCTGTTTATAGATTCATCAGAAAGAGTACTGTTAGCACTTTCTTCCATTAAATTCTCATCCAAGTTCCAACTAGCAACGTTATCATCCACAAATTCCGAAGTTAGCACATTAGAATTGTACCACAGATTAATCTTATTAGAAAGATTACTTGAACTAGAAGCTTTTGGAAATTGTGGTTGTTGAATAGATGTTTGTTGAGATTGAGATTGAGGTTGTATTATTTCCTGTAAATCCTCAAAATCTTCGCATTCACTTTGGTCTTCTTCGTCATCCTCCTCTTCTTCGTCTTCTTCTTCTTCCTCATCATCATATACGTTTGTGGTTGCAGTATTGGTCAAAGAAAGAATATCACTTACTTTATCCCTCTCAGTAGCGTTAGATCTGATAGGATTAAACAAAACATACAGTGATTGATCATCATCAGCTTCATTGACCAAATCATCATAATCACTCAAAATACTGCTAGTAGCGTCAAAGTTATCGCTAGTTTGATCGCTCTTGTTCTTTGATTTGAATGACTCGGTTGGTTGGGTACTTTGACCCGTATTGGCCCTGTAAGGAGCTGTAGTGTACTTAAGATTAGGGTTAATGGACATGATTGTAAAATTTATTATTATGAATCGACTTGTTGCGGTCAGATCCAGTTTATATACGTAAAGAGCGTATCATCAGGAGGAGGAGGCGAGAAAAGAAACAACCCCCCAAAATCCCCCCGATAAGGTCATGTGACCAGGTGCCACAAATGAGTGACACAGTTGCACCTTAAAGGACTGTGACGACTGTGGATTTCTTTGGAATTCCACAACTAAACATTTATAGTTTTTACATTAGTAAGTGTACTTGAAGATTGGTTTGCTACTATAGTTAGAGTCAAACACTTTATTGGTATCTTTCTAGTACCGTATCATAGTTGGCTGGTAAACTTTGAACCTGGGTCATAGAAAACCCAATTCCGAAATCGCTGCCTAAGGTCCGAACTCGCACAAAAATGTTCTGTACATAACTACTCCGATATGGAAGAAACGGGGAATTAAGAACCAATCCGAATTAAGATCCCCCTCTTCATATTGTACTTTGCTGTAGCGAAGAGACGCGATCTCTGTTTTGACAGGCTCCCCGCACAGAGTGTTGGAGTGTTGGGGAGGCGCGATAACAAGTAATGTTGAGTTTCGGGGTTAAAACGTGCTAGTTATCATTCATCGTAGATGACTGTTGCGATTAAAAAAGGATTTCCAAATATTACTCCTGGCAGGTACGGTACGGTCGTACGGCAGTAACCTCATCATCACCAATATATTAATATTAATATTAATATTATTTTTTTGTTTTTAACTGGGTCCATTTACATGTACAATGTAACATACATATAAATACACACAAGTGTACAGTATATACACCAATGCTAATGTGCACGCGTCCATACTGTACTGTAGTTGTTTCTATCGTTTCCAACTAAACAATAATAATACAATACTACTGGTCCCAACCGTAGATGGTCACAATCGGCTATAACTTTATAGTTTATTGGGACGATCTATGGTTAGGTTAATTAATTTAAAAACAAATTGGTGATAAACGCTCATCACCATCAGTTTTTTTAGACCATTTCATATTTTTGGAAGTTCCATCGATTTCGATTTCATGTTTCTGGTAAATGTTAGTAGTGTTCAACAATATTGAATCAGATAGGGGTGAAAGACTATTTTATGAGTTGTTTTGTAACATCATTTACTAGTATATAAGAATATAACCTTATCATCATGTGACTGTGAATACTTACAGTATAAGCAATTAAAAAAAGGGAAGAGTAGTACTTCTGACTAACTAGTTTCTGATGGAGAAGTTTTTTTTTAATGTCGCTGGAAATAACGGCTGATTTGCTGCCGGGTAACGGTTCCTAGGGCTATGGAGTCGAAAAGACCGATTGGCCCAAGGGTATATGCAGGAGCATCAGCACACTCCTAAGTATAATTTCAACCAATGTTAAGTATCTAACTATATATTTGGCAGGGCTGCTATATGAACGAATAAAACACTGCCTCAGAATATGGACTCACAATGGTATAAATAACGGTTCAAATGGACCCTTAGATTTTCGATTTTTTTTTTTTGTTCAAGGGTTTTACTTTTCTTTTGTTTTCTATCAAGAGTTAATCATCTTTTTAGATCTCGTCTGTGTCTCTCTCCCACAAAAAATTACATAATCTGACGTCCACTGTTCACGTGACGCACTATCGATTGCCTTCAATTTCATTAGAAATATCATTCATTACTGATTAAGATTATATATTAAAAATGGCTGTTAAAGGATTGGGTGCTATAGATAAGCAATACGACGGTTCCAGCTTGAGAGTTGGTATCCTCCATGCCAGATGGAACAAAAAGATCATTGACTCTCTTGTTAATGGTGCTATCAACAAGTTGAAAGAATTAGGTGTTAAGGAAGAAAACATCATTGTTGAATCTGTTCCAGGTTCTTTCGAATTACCATACGGTTCCCAACTTTTCGTTGAAAAGCAAAAGCGTGAAGGTAAGCCATTAGATGCCATCATTCCAATTGGTGTCTTAATCAAGGGTTCTACCATGCACTTCGAATACATCTGTGACTCCACCACTCACCAACTTATGAAGTTGAACTTCCAATTAGGTTTACCAGTTATCTTCGGTGTCTTGACTTGTTTGACTGAAGAACAAGCTGAAGCCAGAGCTGGTTTGATTCCAGGTAAGATGCACAACCACGGTGAAGACTGGGGTGCTGCTGCCGTTGAAATGTCTCTCAAGTTTAATTAGGTAATTATATCTTGTACTTGCTTACCTTGATCAGTTAATCTGTCAGGTAAAACTAAATAAAAAAATGTCAAAACTTATACTGTTATAAAATCAAAAAAAAATATGGTGTTGTAGACCTTAAGGTACAATTATTCATCCACACATATTCAATGGTTAATATTTGATATCTGATATTTGATATTTGCTCTAAAATCGTTGCTATGGTATTTGTATAATATTAATTGCATGTTAGCTAAGCCTTTTTAATAATTTGTTACATATTTACAGGATTCTCAGTAATTGATAAGATTATATTTTTCTACATTTTCATATAATTTTACATTTTTGCAAAAATTAAAATTTATTAGAATCTCCACCAATTCTTAGACTCACTGAAACTATGAGAAAAGGAAAATCAGATCGGAATATTCGGGTATTAGTAATAAAAAACTAAAAAAAGAATGCCTTCAGCCAGATTCGAACTGACGATCTCCTCATTACTAGTGAGGTGCCTTACCAACTTGGCCATAAAGGCTAGAAACAAGCGACCTCGGTGAGGGTCGAACTCACGATCTTAAGATTAACAGTCTTACGCCTTAGCCAACTTGGCCACGAAGTCTTATTTCTTGTGGTTTCTTGACATTCACATCTTCAAACCAAGTTTCAAGAATGACTATCCACCTGCATCTAACTCATCAATCCAAGTATCGATAATGGTATATTTTCAATCCAGAACCACTTCTAATGATCAAGAAAGTGCTACAGCACTCGGCTAAATCGTTCAAGCTAGATCCAAATTACAAATTCAAATGTGGGGTGGAAATACATACCCAGCTTAAGTCAAAGTTCAAGCTTTTTTCATTATCAGAGACAAGTTTTAATGCCAAACCCAACTCTAAAGTTAGTTACTTTGATTGTGGATTACCAGGCAGTCAACCAAAATTGAACCCTGAAGCACTTTACTTAGCATTAAAGACAGCAGCTGCTTTGAATAGTGATATACAGTTGAAATCGTCTTTTGATAGAAAGCATTACTTTTATCCTGATCAACCTTTAGGATACCAAATTACCCAGCATTATCATCCAATAGCCAGAAATGGATTTTTGGAATTAAATAAAAAGTTTGATGATATTAAACAAGATTCAAAGATTATAAATATTGAACAAATTCAAATTGAACAAGATACTGGAAAGACCAACTACGATAAATTTGGTCAAAGCATCAAAGTTGATTTGAATAGAAGTAATACTCCATTGATCGAATTAGTGACGAAACCTGATTTTGAAGACTTGGCTCAAGTAAGAGCTTTTGTTAAGAAGTACCAATCTATCGTCAGACATTTTGATATTTGTTCTGGTGATTTAGAAACTGGTGCTATCAGAGTGGATGTTAATGTCAGTGTTAATGGAAATCCAAGAGTAGAAATTAAAAATTTGGGTAGTCATAGTGAAATCCAAAATGCTCTTAAATATGAATATCAAAGACAAAAAGATTCCATAATCAATAATGAACCGATTATTCAAGAAACTAGAGGCTGGAATGGTCAAGAAACAGTGTCTCTTCGTTCCAAAGAAGATGCTGTTGATTATAGATATATGCCTGATTCCGAATTACCAAGAATTAATTTAGACCCAAGTCTTGTGGAAGATATTCATTCTCATTTACCAGAATTACCCCAAACCATTCTTGAAAGATTATGTGGAAAGACTTATAAATTAGAACTCAAATATGCAAGATATCTTGTAGAAAACAAGAATATCTTGAATTATTATACTGATCTTTTTGAGATGATTGTCACTCAACATAAGCAACCAGTGAAGTTAGTGAATAACTGGTTATTTCATGAACTTATTGGGGCTTTTTCCAAACATGAGCAAAAATTAAATCTTGAGTTATTCCCAGTATCTAAATTAGGTGACTTAATTATCAAGGTACAAAATGATAAAATTTCCTTGACTTCTGCCAAAATTTTATTATCCCAGATTATCCAAAATAAAGAAGACTCATTAATGTCTATTGAAGACTTGATCGAAAAATACGATTTAGGAAATCCTGAAGATATCACTGAACAGGAAATGAACGAGGCAATCGAAGAAATCTGTCAAGAAATCATGGATGCTAATCCTGATGTTGTTCAAAAAGTTAAAAATGGTCAGAAAAACTCAGTAAAGTATTTGATAGGTCTTGCCATGAGAGAAACACAAGGAAAAGTAAAAGCAGGTGAATTTGCAAAGAAGTTCAACGAAATGATCTCAAAACAATAGAGCAATCTGAATAATTAATTACTTTCAGATTAATCAATGCTTTCTATAAAGTACTATCCACAGCATATAGTGTACTAATATACTTGTAAATATAATAAACAAATCAAATTATACAAATTTCAACTCCTAATTCTCCTTTAGTTTAGTAATTAAAAACTTACTGATATTACAGATTGGATTTTTATCAATTGTGGATGTCATAACTAGAATATAAAATGTATAAAAGCACACTCAAAGAACAATAATATCCACCGAAATAAATATGAATCAATCACCCCAAAATTATTTTATCAACTTATATGTTGTTGATGGTTTATTGCTTTGTCATCGAGTACTTGTGTGGTTGTAATTTGAAATTTGTATCCAAAACTATCATTACTTTCCACATTATTTCTAAACTCTTCTTCAAGAGTGCTTGCTGTTGGAGAATTTGCAAATAAATCGCTCTCAACATCATAAGTGGAAGCATGTACAAGGGAATTCTTTGTATTTGGAGAGGTTGAATCAAAAATATCTTCATATTCTTGATGAAACTCTCTCATAGCAGTAGAATGATCAATTTCCTTTTCAGTATCAGTTCCAGATGTATTGTTTGAAGAAGACAGTTCCTTTTTAGGTTTGATAGGAATACGAAGAACTCTTTTGTACATTTCAACAGCATCAGATCCTAAACCAAGAATGAAGAAAGTAACTATTGATAATGAAATAATTACTATTTTATCGTCAACAGAAGAAAATCCTTGATCATCACCACGGATCAATGTACGATCAGCCTCGAAAATTGGTCCTATCTTTGCAGCTTGAACAGCACTGATGAAATAATAAAGTGAAAGACTTGAAAGTGCCAAACCCACCAAAATATTGAATATTAAAAGTCTTGCAAACTTTCTCGAATTAAGATTAGAATTTGTGCATTTGAGAATATTTGAAACTTCCTTTCTTTTTTGGAAATACTTGTAAAGGGTAAGGGAAGAGAATATCATGGATACAGTAGCCCATAATAAACTCCAAATATTGAAAAGAGGAATGACTTTCATATCGAATACGTAGGTAGAAGTACAACCTCTGTAACGAATAACATCATACCTTGAACTTTGAATAATATAGTTTGTACACATGACAAAAATTGGAGTGATCCAGCAAATGGCAAGGTTTATAAGGGTCTTTTTGCGAGAATCAGTATCCATAAATACCGGATTTTTGGCTCTTAAAATCATATACATATTCAAAGATAAAGCAGCAATAGCAGCAATAGTACCAGAAGAAGAACCAGCTTCTAATTTCACCATCACATCACAATATCCTCTACCATCCCAAGAGTTATAAAAATCTTCATCACTCCAAATACATAAGCCAATGAAGGTCTTAAGATTAAGGATGAAAAACCATAAAATGATAGAAATGACAGGAATATTTTTAAACCGACAATGCCATGCTAATGGAGGAATTAACAATATATTAGCGAGTATTGCAAAAAAGGCAAGAGCTATACTTTTGCCATCCATAATGAATTAAATGTGAACGATGGAAGCATGTAAGATCTTGCATTACATGGATCTATATATACATATGTAAGATGTTGGAAACCACCTCAATGTGTCGATTCCTTAGAAACCCTAATTTGGCAAAGTTTGATTTTTTCATTCTCATTTTTTGCGGCAATCAAGGTCGCAAAATTTACCAGAAACGGATTCCTAAGGGAATTGATGGAACAGTGGCATCAACACCATTTAAACGTGGGCCATAATAATATATATAGATAATCCCGTATGTGTACTTATAAGGTGATTTCAACAAAGTCTAGGCACTGTTAAACACTTGAATGAAATGTGTTTGTGGTTCCAGTTGGTGTAACAGAACATAGCCCGAACTTGGTGTTTCACTCCTGTACACTCTAATAAATCGAACCAACCTAATTTAATGGTTCATATAAGAGCATCCCCTCACTAATTATTAGAATTTTTAGTACTATCAGGTACTAATTATACCTTGGCGTATAATTTCTGTATGTAAGTGCCAAGGTTCAATAGTAGCTGACCTTTTGGTCCACCTGGTGATAGTCCACTTCACCATCTTACCGCAATAAGTGGAATAGATAAACTTTCGTACTATTGAAAAATAAGGGGATGAAAGAGGTGAATCATGAAAAAAAATTGCAACCTAAAGAGGGGAGATTAAATAATGTGATAACTGATTTATTATGAAACCTAATTATTAAGCTAGTATAGGTAGGCCTTACAATTGCTATTATCAAACAAAACGTAGTTGATGTAATAGTCTCTTTTTCTTCTTCGTACAATATGGTATATTAAAATATAAGAATGATCTTATCAATGACAAGAGTATTAACAAGAATGAAAATAAATATGACAATTCCAAATACTGGATATAGAGTTTATTTAAGCAAGAACAGATTTCAAGACTGGGTCAGCACTGACGACACCAGAGAATTTTTGGTCTAAGAATTTCAATAATTCAACAACCTTAGCTCTTAATTCATCGTTAGCAAATTGCTTCATGTTTTCGATGTTTTCTTCTCTACCCAAAGTAGATTCATTGATCAATTTAATTCTTTCAGCATCAGCCAAGAAAACCTTGGAGAAGATTTCAACAATCTTTTGAGTTTGATCAATAATGATTTGGTTTTGGGATTCGTACAACTTAATGATCAACTTAAAGATTGGAGCGTTTTCTTCCAAACCAGTTTCTAATGGTAAGTGAGCTAATAATGGACCCATGACGTGTTCTAATGGAACAGCATTTTCATGCTTTAAGGTCAATCTAGCAGCACAACCAGCAGCGTTAGCGAAAGATCTGTTAACAACATCCTTGGTTTCTTCATCATCAGTATCAGCCTTTCTGTCAGCCTTACTTAACAATTGGAATAATAATTGTAAGATGGTTGGGTAAGCAGGAGAAAGATCATTGCTACTGTTTTCAACAATTAAACCAATACCGTAAGCAGCGTTACCCTTAACTTCTAAGGACTTATCGTTAGAAGCCTTTTCAATGAAAACTTGCATTAATTCATTTTCGAATGGGTTGTTAGACTTTAAGCCACCAACAATTTCAGCTAAAGCACCAGTAGAACTGACTCTAATGGCCTTAGACTTGGAAGCAAGTTGAGATAAGATGATGTCCTTGAAAGAGGTGAAGACCTTGGCGAAGTCACCTTCCAAAGCAAGAGACAAGTTAACCAAAACTTCTAAAGCAGATTCATATAATAAAGCATCGGTTTCAGAAGATTCTTGGTCTTCATCACTTGGACCTTCTTCATCTTCAACTTGAGATGGATGTTCTTTCTTTAAGATAGTCATTAATTGGACACAAACCTTTTCTAAAGTTTCGGTGTTGTTAGCATCATCAATAAGAGCAATAGAACCGAAAGTGAAAAGACTGTCAGCAATACAATCTAAGATACAAATGACCATGGAGATTTCGAATTCTTCTTCCAAGAGAGGAACAGCAATGTTTCTAACTTGTTGGATCAATTGTAAAACAGATGGGTCAAGGTAAGAAGAGGTTGGAACACCCTTTGGAGCCTTGAAGCTGTCACCGTAATGAGCCTTGAACATAGCCTTAACAATCTTAAAGATAGTGTTCATGGCAGTTTCTCTCATACCGTAAGAGTTTTCAATTTGTTCACTTAAAGTCTTGATAGATGGTTCAAGGTACTTAACGAAATCAGAACCGGTACCAGCAGCCAATTCAGCTAAGGCAACAGCAGCGATTTCCTTTTCAATGGTAATACCAGTGTGGACGTTAAGACCGTTGGCAACATCTTCTTCATCAGCATCTTCATTGAAGTCTTCAAGGTT
Organism: Suhomyces anneliseae; assembly: GCA_030568535.1. NCBI lineage: Eukaryota > Fungi > Ascomycota > Pichiomycetes > Serinales > Debaryomycetaceae > Suhomyces > Suhomyces anneliseae. The sequence goes on from JAJMGB010000032.1 coordinate 13,000, forward strand.
GAAGGTGTATTCACTTTGTTCCAAACATTTCAAGATTTGAGGAACAATTTGGTCCAAGAAACCAGAGAATTCCTTACCGTAAACCTTGGCCATGTTAGAGATGAAAGCGAAACCAGATTCTCTGATTCTAGAGTGTTCAGAGTTTAAGGAAGTGTAAGCAGCTTCAACTAATGGTTTAGCGTAGACAGAGAAAGATTCAGAACCAACAGCTCTGGCCATAGTAGAGATGTTTTCGAAAGTCATAGCTCTCAATTCAATGTCATCTTCAGTCAAACCTTCAGTTTCTTGAATACTGATGAATGGTTCCAAGAGTTGAACAGAATTGTTGAAGTAAGGAGTGAAAGCCTTACCAGAGGCAAAAGCAGTAGAACCAATGGCGGAGACAACAGCAGACTTAAGGGAAGAAGTGTTAGCTTGTTGTAACATGTGGAACAACTTGTTCATCAATGGTTCAATGTAAGTACCCATAGCTTCGTGACTCATGAATTCAATCAAACCATCTAAAGCGTAACAAGCGTATTTGTAGGCCATGACGGAAGTGGCAGAGTCAATGATGTCAATGATCAATGGTAATAATTGTTCGTGGTAAGAAGCAACAGTGTCTTGTAATTCAGAAGTGATAGAAGACAAAGCTCTTAAAGCAGCAACTCTGACAATGATTTCAGAATCCTTAAGACCAGCAACAATGGCAGGAATGATCTTTGGAATTTGAGAAGAGAAGTAATCTGGAGCACCAGCGGAAGCAACACCAATACATAACAAAGCACCTCTTCTTTCGAATTGGTTAGAAGAACCTAAGAACTTTGGTAAGATTTCGAATAATGGGTTGATAACTTGAGATGGTGGTAATTCAGAAGATAAAGAAGCAACCAATCTTAAAGCTAAGGTGGATGGGACGTTTTCTTCGTTTTCATTTTCTTCATCATCGTTTTCTAATTCTTCTTCAACATCAACTTCTTCAGAAGCAATTTGGACAGCAATTTGAATAAGTTGAGGACCAAGCTTGTTAGAAGAGATCTTGGACTTTCTTAAGTTAACACAAGAGATCAAGAATTGTAAACCGAAAGTTCTGTATTCATCATCTAATTGAGTGTTAGAAGCGATTTCAGCAATGAATTGGATCAAGTTGATCAAGTAGTCACCGACTAATTTGGTGTCTAAGAAGATCAAAGAGTTGAAAACATTGAAAACATCCTTGGCCTTAGCAGAATCATCGTTAGAGATAACTTCCTTTAAGACTTCAACCATGTGAGGAATAGATTCTCTGAACTTGTTGGCAAGTTGAGGGTTGATTTGACTATCTTCTTCAATGAATTGAGAGATGACATCTAAAGCTAAAACAGCATTAACTCTAATATCTCTAGAAGTTTGGTCACTTAATAAACCAGAGAATAAAGTTAAGAAATCATCAATGTGAGGAGCCAAAGCAGGAATTTGAGTTTCTAAAAGAGTGTATAAAGTGTAAGCAGCCATTTCCTTGGATTGAGCATCAGATTCATTGACACCACTAACCAAGGTTGGTAAAAGTTCTGGCCATTGGTTGTTTTCTAAATCAATTTCACCGATAGCAGCGACAACTCTAGCAGAAGAGTGTCTAATAATCTTGGATGGTTGTTTGAAAGTGTTGTTCAATAAAGATTGTCTGATACCTGGCTTAGAGGCAGCATCAACGTTTTCCCAGTTAGTTAAAACCAACTTTCTAGCTTCAACAGAAGCTAATTGTTTCAATTCATCATCTTGAGCTGCTTGCAAGATTTGGAATAAAGCTGGTAAAGCCAAAGGATTGGTGTAGAAATCCTTGGTTAAGGATTGAGAAGCTTGCTTGATGACATTAGAGTCTGGCACTAATGTCTTTCTCAAAGTCTCTTCCAATGAGGTAAGGTATTGGTTATCCATTTTTGGAATAGGAAGAGGTGTTGGTTGGTTCAATTCTTTATAAAACTCTCGAATCAGGTGTGTATATATCTGAAAAAAATTTGAGATGCGATCACGTGCGCAGGTCGTGTAGATCCATCATGGTAAATCTATTGATCTTACTTGTGTGTCGTCAATTACTGTGTTGACAGGACCGTGTATCTCCCGGCTAGTAACCGAAGAGATTGTCAACTGGGACCAAAATTTTTCAAATGTTTTTTTTTTTTAAAAAAAGAACTAATTACATGTTTAGATAATAGAGGTCTTTCACGATGAGCTGGTTACAGTGAAAAATATGAGTTTCAACACCATCTAATTTATTGTAGATTATTGAAGTAAATAGTTTAACTAAAGTAGATGGTTACTAGTACGAATGGCAAAATCGGGATAAGTCCCCACTTTTTGGCCACTATACAGAGATGTGAATCACCGTTTGCGAAATTAAGTATCGGCTAAAGTTGAGAGATGACAGGTTGCGAAAGTCGCATAATGTAATAATGTAAAATTTGTTGGACAAGACCGAAACAAGTTTATTGCAGGTGATTGAATGGAAGAATTTTGTAACCCCCGAAGAAACAATCATGGATTGAATGATTGTATCATTAGACGGTTGATTCCGGGTTAAAAATACGAGATTGGGTTCGTGATAAAAGGTTTAATCTTATCCATATAATTGGAATATTCCTTACTAGGTTTTTTTTTTTCTTTTCTTTTTTTATTTTGTATGAGTACCCATTTTTATTACCCTAATTAATAGATCTTATTAGATCATCTCTATAACTATAACTATATTTATACATTTATATCCACCGGAATGGTTCAAGCAAAGGTGAAGGTGAATTTACATCAAATCACCTAAATTGGATGGCATTTCTCTAATCTTGGTGGTGTAGTACTTTTCTAATACCTTTAATTCTTTCTTGTCTTCTTTAACCAATAAATTAATTGCAACACCCTTTCTACCAAATCTACCAGATCTACCGATTCTGTGAATATAATTTTCCTTATCTAAAGGTAAATCATAATTTATAACCAAAGAAACTTGTTGAACATCAATACCTCTGGCCCAGACATCAGTAGAAATTAAAACACGAGAATTACCATTTCTGAAATCATTCATAATTTCATCTCTTTCATCTTGTTTCATATCTCCATGCATTGATACCACAGTAAAGTTTTGTTTTCTCATTTGTTCAGTTAACCAATTAACTTTAACTTTAGTATTACAGAAAATAACTGCTTGAGTTATGGTTAAAGAATCATAAAGATCACATAAAGTATCAAATTTCCAATCTTCTTTATCACATTGAATGAAATATTGTTTAATACCTTCAAGAGTAATTTCTTCACGCTTCACCAAAATTTTAACTGGATCAGTAGTAAATTTATTAATCATTTCAAGAACATCTCTAGTAAGAGTAGCACTAACCACAATGATTTGAATACCTGCATTGACAGTTTTTAAAATTTCAAAGATTTGTTCTTTAAATCCATTAGTTAATAATTCATCAGCTTCGTCTAAAATTAATACTTTTAAATTTTTTAATGAAAGGAATCTTCTTTTAACCAAATCTAATATTCTACCAGGAGTACCACTAATAATTTGCTTTTTAACTCCCTTTAAATTCTTCATATCTTCATTAATTTGGTTACCACCAACACATCCATAAGATTGAATTTTCATAAATTTACCTAATTGTTGAATAACTCTTTGAATTTGCAATGCTAATTCTCTAGTTGGTGATAATACTAATGCTTGACAGTCTTTAACCTTTGGTTCTAATACTTCAAGCATACCAATGGAAAAAGTGGCGGTTTTACCAGTACCTGATTGTGCTTGAGCAATAACATCCTTACCAGATATAATTTGCATGATAGCTCTAGATTGGATGGCGGATGGAGTCTCAAACCCATATTCATAAATCCCCTTAAGTAATTCTGGTCTAAGGTTCATACTTTCAAAAGTACGATGCACCTTGATCTTGGATGAAGTTTGGGTGAACTCTAACTCATCATCAAGCTCTCTATCGAATTCGTCCATATTGAAATCAACTGTTGTAGTGTATAACTGTAGTAGTTAATAGTAAAACTTGAGTTTGGTATTTTGTAGATAGTTTCGCGCATTTTTCGATGAGGTTGCCTATTTTGTAAAGGCACTGTACTGTTTCTAGATGATTCGCATTATCCAAAGTCATCACCACTCAAATATCTCCATCTTCCACTCGATCCGACGAATCAACCCCCACTTCATTAGCATATACCATCATCTAGAACAACCGGAATTTTGGTCTATCTAGAATAAAGCATATTTCATTCAGTTTTCCACTCTATTTCATCCTATTGGTGAAATCATTTTAAAGCTTATTTAAAGGCTCGTTACTTCTCCACTATTTTAAAAGAAAATTCAAAAATGTCAATTATAGTCCTTATTGGTGGTGGTCATGCTGCTGGTAAAGAAACCACAGCCAAGCTCCTCAAGCAAGAAATCGAAACTTCCATGAAGAACCCTCCAGAAGTGGAATTGATTCCTCTCTCAGCATATGAAGTCAAAACTGAAAGTGATCGTTCAATGTTGGACGTTAAAGCCAGTGCTATCACTGTAAACAAGGGAGGAAAGTCTATCCCTGCTTTAAAACCATCCAGATTCAAGTTTGCTGAACTTAAAGAATATTTATCTGAACAAAAGAGTCAAAAGATTTGTATTGTTCATGGACTCTATGCTTTATACGATAAGGAATTGAGAGAAATGAGCCATATGAGAGTTTTCATAGATAGTGATCCAGATACCAGATTAATCAGATGGATAAGAAGAGATATTCTCAACAAAAAAGAAAACCCAAGTACTTTAGAATTCGTCATTAACACTTACTTACAAGGAGCTCGTAATGAAATGAGTGATTACATTTTCCCAACCAAAGAATTTGCCGATGTCATTATGCCAAGAGGTGCTGAAGCCAATGCTGTTAAATTAATCTTTGATGGTGTTTTGATCGATTTGAAGGATTCAAGCTTGGTCAATACTGAAAGACCTCGTGGTAACTTAAGACCAACAGGTAACAACTTTGAAATGGAAAAGTTCGATGATCAAAAGAATAAGTTCTACACCTTGAACTGATCATCTCCATATAACTAGCATAATAAATACCAAGAAACTATTCTTGGTAAATAAACTAAACCACAACGAACAAAACTGTAGTTATACTCAGTATTAATGAATACATTGTAGTCCACAATGTAACCTATACCCTCTTTTGTAATACCACCTAGTTCTTTTACATATTTACTACAAATTTAGTATATGATTGTTTGTCTAATCAATGCTATATTACTATACATAAAGTACATGGGATCTAGCGATCCAATTTTTTTTTACCTTGATAGGTCTAAATTAGTCTGTATTATCTGATCTTGAAAAGTCATGGCCTTTTCATAATTTAAAGGGATCCATTCTTAATGAACTCAGTAAGAGGATCGATTTCAATGCTATAAGTAGTTAAGTTTTGAATAGTGACATTGTCAACCAATTCTCTCAACTTTTTATCATTATGATACCAGTTCTTAATCAAGTAAACCATTTCGTTTGATTTTAATTCATTGAAGAAGTCATGGTTAAGTTCGAAACTGTTGTGTTCAATGATTGACTTAACAATGTAGTATAATTTATCGTAAGAAACTCCACTCTTGATAAACATATCAACAACTACACCTTGAGGTAATTCCTTAGAAGCACCAGTTTCCTTTTCAGCTGCTTTCAAGTATTTTCCAATCAACTTAATCAATTCATCGATTGGGAAAACCAAATCATTAGATGATAATTTGGTTCCAACAATAATAAATGCATTAGTAAGAGTAATGTAGAATGGATCATTTCTCTTAGAACCCAAATATTCGTGATAAATCTTTTCAAACAATAATTCCCATCTCTTTAAAATATCATCAGAATTCTTGTAATCAGAAATCTTGAAGATTTCGAGACATAAGTCGTAGTAACCCAATGGGTCAGTGTAATCATTAAATAAATCACTAATGGTTAAAATTCTGAAGTTAAGAGCATTAATAGCGATTTCCTTGTTTTCCTTATTAATTCTAGAGTCGTGTTTGATGGTGGTCAAGATATCCCATTGTAAGTTACCAACATCAAAAAGTTCTTGAATGACAGCTGATAATTGAATCATTTTTTGTCTTAAGTTAGGTGGACAAACACAGTTACAGAAACCATTGGCTCTTGACAAGTATTCAATTCTCTTAGTTAAATCCAATGGGAATTCAGAGATAGCCAAGGAGTAAAGAATACTTGAAGCTTCATAGTAGTTATCTCTCTTAGCATGGTATAACCATAATAAGTCACTCAATGCCAAGTTTCCTTGTGCCTTTTCTTGTAAGAAAGGTAAAATGAATGGTGTGGTGATTTCCAATAATCTTTCACTGATACCTTGATCGATGAACCATTGATAGAATGCATAATGGAATGATTTGTCTGGAGAAGAGAAACAAGTGTCATAAGTCAAGTCTCTAATTTCCAAGAATTCATTGATTTCAAGTTGGTTACCAGTTTCAGTAATTCTTAAAGCTTCAAAGTCAACCTTAGTTAAAATCTTGAAGATCAAGTTGTAAAGTTGAGTACGTCTAGTAGAAACTTCTGGACGGTTATTGATCACTGGGTTAACAGCATTGATAGGGTTAGTAGTCTTCAGCGCCAACTTCAACAAGAGATCAACTGCACCACTGTAGAATTTCAATTCCAACATGATATTAATAGAATGTTCGATGTTTTCCAACGTTAAAGATTCATGAGCTTCTTCAAAAAGCTTAACTGCATTCTTTAAACATTTGTTCTTCAAGTCATTATCACGAGGACCAATGTTCTTAGCTCTAGTCAAATTTTCAATAGCCTTAAAAATGTAGACGTCATCAGTAGAGCAGAAAGATCCACAACGACCTTGTAAAGAAGAAGCAATAAGATCAATAGAACCACCCTTAAGAATATTCTTGTTGATGATAGATGATAACAAATCTTTAATCAAATTCTTAACTTCCTTGGTTGGTAATAACAAGTCCTTGAAAGTAAGAATTAGAAGGTTCAGTTGATTGGTTAATGAAAGGAACTTGAAGATTTCGTTGAAACTAGTTTGATTTTCTTCAATCAATACCATCAAGAATGATAATGCTTCTTTCATGGAGTTCAATGATTTAATAATAGAAGTAAATGCAATGTGTTCAGCTCTCAAGCAAACTTCAACTTCAAATTGGTTAGGATCAGAGGAGTAATTTGGTGCATTCAATCCTTGGATTTGGTTACCATTTTCAATCAAGAAATCAACCAAAACAATGATAGAACCAATAAAGAATTCAACTTGTTTCTTATCAATATTAAGTGATTGAATCAATAAGTTATCATCTTTAACAGATGTACCATCGATTTGACCTCCAGTTAAAACCTTGATATGAGGTAATGGCTTGAAAACCTTGGTGTTCCAGAAATCACGGAATAATCTTGAGATAAGTAAACAAGTACCATAAAATCTATCACTCAAAACAACTTGATCAACAGTTGGATGAGACTCATTATTATGACTCAATAATTGATGACCAACGGTATTAGGATGGTCACTTAATCTAGCATTATTTCCACAAGTAGAGAATAAGATTTGGGCTTTTCTCTTCAAAAGGTCATTGGAAGAGTGATGACCATATGAACAAGATAAGTAAAGTAAGGTGGAACAAGTTTCTTCAAAACCATTTTCTTCAATAAAGTTTTCCACAGTGCTTTCATTTAAGGATCTTAAAATTTGATCAGAAGTCTTGAATTGATAAATGACAATACCGAAATTGGTTAACACAGCAAATTTCAATGGTTGCTTGGTGTATTGACTAGCCAAAATATTGGCATAACCATTTGGAGTATTGGTAGCATTCATAGATGGAGTGAGTTGAACGATATCATGAATATGAGTGAAATTATCAATGTTATCATCAGCACCGTAGTTTATAAATTCAGCATTTTCAACTAATTTATTATTCTTCTTTAAGAAACCATAATTGGTGGTAGCAATGAAAAGCTTATCTGATCTCTTAGTTCTCTTGACACATAAGAAAATACCAGGACTAATGATCTTTGCAAATTTGGTATTCTTTAAAAGTTGAGACTTTTGTTGATTTTCAATCAATTGTGATAAATGCTGTTTGCTAGTGGTATAAGCATCCAAATCTTGAGAAACTTCTGGAACTTCTCTAGATGGTGGGAATTTAATGGTAACAAGATTAAGTCTAGCAGATGTGAATGATGAAGTAGATGAGTAGGAGTTGAATAATCCAAAAGTACTGGTTGGACCACCTAATTTCAATAAGATTCTGCAACCATTAGATGTAACAGCTATTAATTGAACTTGATTAGATTCTTGTTTGGAGATGTGTTGAATATTGATGATTTTAAATTTCTCAAACACTTTGAAGTTACCAATATCCACGAAAAGATTAGATGAACTTTTGAAGATTTGACTTGGGAGTAGTTTACTTGATTCTTGAAGTTGAGAAGCTTGAGAATGAGATGAATGTGAATTTTGTTGAATGGAAGTTGGTAATTTGTAAACTCTGATAACCGATTTATTGGATAAAGTGTATAAGATATCTCTTTCAGAATCAATTTCTAATTGAGTCAAGTTTTCTGGAATTTGGGCACCACTTTTAGTTGTAGTAGAAGAAGATTCCGAATAACTAAATAAGTAAGAATTACTCAACTTATTTGGTATAACAGAAGACAAACCACTTTTAGTTAAACAAGTCTTTTCACATCTGTTTTTAATGAATGAGGATTTATTAGAATAATCCAATCTCCAAATATTGATACCATCACTTTCACCACTAAAGTATATATCACCAGTTTTTGGATTTTCAATGAAATTGTTTACGGCCAAACCTTGAGTAGAAACGGATAAATCAGGATTAAAAATCTCTAAATTGTTGAGATTTTTATCGTATTGTATGATAAATATTTGAATATTCATGGTTGTGGCAATCAAAAGTAAATAATTAACTTCTTTAACAAAAATTCCTGGTTTTGGTTTTACCAATTTAACAGTTAAAATAGAATTTCTTATTTGATCAATAGTTAAGAATTGATTAGATTGATTAAATGATGATTGAGGTAATTTGTAATTCCATAAGATTAATTTATTATCCACAGTGATCCAGGTTCTATCAATTTCAGGAAAAAGACCTATTTTAGATCCACATTCACTTGAATTATATTCATCGAAAAACTTATCAGGTAAGTTTAATTGGTTAACTCTTTCAAAAGAAGAAAATTCACCCATACCATTTTCATAATCAAAATAATAATTATCTAATCCAGTAGTTGATTTATCAAGAGTTTCACCTAAATATAAATCACCTGGAATCATAGAATCTATTTTGGTCAAATCAGTTATGAATTTGGATCCTAACTTAAGTGGAGAAAGTGTAGAAAAGTTAGGGACATTAATTCTATAGTTAACTTGATTGGTATCAAGATTTAATGGATGAAGAAACCGTTTAGAAAGGTTACCACGAGAAGAGTTATCATTGGAAGATGCATTTTTGTCCTGATGAAACTGCAAAGAATCTATTGATTCCTGGAATTTGAGGGTGGGGGTAATGAATTTAGAATCCATTGGTTTGGATGCAGTGGACGTTTGAAACATCGGTAGTGGCATTGAAGTAGTTGGAGAGTAGTGGTTGTTTACGAAAAAGTTTCAAGAAGAGTTGGTAGGGGCACGCGCGCAAAAAGGTACCAATAGGTGCAGCACCAAACAATTAGCGAGAGGTAATGGAAGATAGAGAATCAGGAGTGAAGGGATGGAGGTAACGTTTTTTCACGGATAGAACGGGATATTTAGGTTCAATTATGAAATTGGAGAACCAGTATGAAGGTTCATTATTTTAGAAGAGGTATTGCCGAAAGATGGTGGAGTTGGTTGTGACTAGCATTTGCAGAACAGTGCATTTAGTGAGTTCACATTAGTGAGGGATCGTAGATTTAGTGGTGAGAGTTGGTGAGATCTGGTGAGATTCGGTGCGAATTAGCGAGAACTTACGAAAGTTAATGGCGGCGAATATGAATGATACACTTTAAAGTACAACATGAGAGTAAAATTAATATTACTAGCGAGTCATATGAATACAAGAATGGGTTCGAGGGATACAAGCCTAATTTTAATTGTTTCATTTTGCGGAGAAGAATTGAAATTTCCCTTTTCGTAATTAGTAGCTAATGTGTATTACCATCTCTACACATCAGGAAGTGTTTTTATACATATGGTCAACTAAAGAAACCATTTAAAGAAGTATTCGGTAGATTAAACAGCTAATGATCAAATATTAAGCACAATTCACCTCAATTAACCACAATTGACCACTTATCACTGACTTCTGATAGCCTATATTGGCTTTAAACTTATTCAACTACATCACCTTAGACCTATAACTACACCATTTACCTCATTTACCTCATTTACACATCACATTTCGCCATAAATATATATTAATAAAACAGAATAAGAAAGGCCCATACTTTTTTTTGAGGCACCTATTAAGCAGTAATTACATGTATAATAACAAAATTAAACTTTAATATTTGAGAATTTATTCAGATTCAGCAGCATCTTCGCCATCTTCAGTTCTTCTGGCGTATCTGACAACATCGAAACTTCTTTGCTTCAAGTTGGTTAAAGTATATTTAGAGTCAGAAGCTTCATCAGCAACCACTCTTTGTCTAGCATCAGCTTCCACAAATAATTGAACACCAGGCTTTAAGAATTTTTCAAAAGCAGTGATATGGTTTTCATTGAAAACAGAGATGTTGAACCAGTCAGTACTCTTGTTATCTTCTTCATTTGGAGAGTATCTGTTAACAGCAAGAGAGTAGTTGATGAACTTAACACCATCTCTAGTTTCCTTAAAGTTGACTGAACCAACAGTACCAAGAAGTTGGACTCTGGCGAAAGATGGTCTCACTATGGAGTTGGAGAAATTACGGACTTGTCTAAGCATCATGATTGATATTTCAATTGAATTGAGTTTTATAGTTTGTGTGTGTATATGTGTAGTTAGACGCGTTAGAGGGGCAGTTTAAACTTGGTATTGTACCGAGACACCACTAGTCGCGCGGAGTTGGGAGGGTTTGTACTCCACGTGATGGCGGTACGCGCACACCCTGTCATACAAATCCAGGGATGTGCGATAAGATAGAACACAGATACCTCCTTATCGTAAATAGTTGATAGTTGGAATCACCTATAGACACTAAAGTAAGTACTGGATGGTTTGAGGATGGGTAATTAATATAATCACCCACAATTGAGTCTATTACTGTTTTGATTATTCTGGTTGATGCCCCTTTTTGATTGCCACCCTGCCCCTACTACTGATTCAGGGTTGTTATGAGTCAGTAAATGATTTTAAGGGGGAAGATAAAGGTTGATTCAAATATAATATAACCAGTGACTAGAAAGTGAATTGAAACAAATTTATATCTTGAACGTTGTTTTACTAACATTTAGACATGAGATCACAATTTAAAGACGAACATCCTTTTGGTATGTATTATCAAAATTATACAATTTAATAGATCTAAAATGATCAAAAGAATGTTAATAAGAGAGCATTATACTAACAATTCTAGAAAAGAGAAAGGCCGAAGCCACCAGAATCTCCGAAAGATTCAATGATAGAGTTCCTGTTATCTGTGAGAAGGTAGAGAACTCCGATATACCCGAAATTGATAAGCGTAAGTACTTGGTACCAGTTGACTTATCAGTGGGACAATTCGTTTATGTTATTAGAAAGAGAATCAAGCTTCCTAGTGAAAAGGCCATTTTCATTTTTGTTAATGATATCTTACCACCAACCGCTGCTTTGATCAGTACTATTTATGAAGAGCATAAAGATGAAGATGGTTTCTTGTATGTGTTATACTCGGGAGAAAACACCTTCGGACAAGTTGATCTTTCAGAATTGGACTTCACTGACTTGGAAGGATACACCGAAGAATGATGGTACACTAAGGTAAAATCCATAATCTGGGATTATGGCTGGATTTACTACTACTATTACTACTACTACTACTACTACTTGTATGTGTTTTTTTTATTATCATTACTATTATTGTTATTAATTTTTATATGGTTTTATGATTTTTAGGTGACTTGGTCTAGTTTGTACATCTATAGTCTATTCGAATAAAGGTGTTTATGAGTACAATTAATTATTAAAGTCTTGGTGCAACATTGTTTCTGTTGTTAGGGGCTACTGGTACAAATGATAGTGAGAGTGAGAGCGAGTGAATGGAGTGCTTAATAATGCCCCACTAGTAAGGTAACAACCACACCCATTATTTTTTTAATATAAACGAGCCGTGTACCAAATATCACCAACACCGTGAATAGCATAAACCCCATAAAACATATAAACAACCCACCAATGGTGGTTACTACTGTAGAGTTTATATTTTTACTAATATAGAGGTAATACTATGCTAGATCACGTGACCAATGATCCAATATGGATTTCAATTTTTCTTCCTACTTAAGAATACCAAAATCCAGTACATGAACTAACCAAGTTCAAGCTTCAAAATGTCGGTGTTTACGGACGATTCAGAGTCATCGAAACTCCCCCAGTCATCCCGGTTCTTCAACCAATCGGCTTTGCCCGATTTAAGGACCTTTCAGCTAAAAAAGAACAATAAAATGGTTGCATTCAATGGACAACATTCCAATATCACTTATAATCCTTATAGCTTTCCCCAACTGAAAACTAAGGCCAATTTCCCATTAGATTTTTTTCATTTACCAACCAAAATTCATTTAACTGACCTCCCAAATACTGAAAGACCAGATCCAAGGTCTATTCCATCATATAAGCTTGATGATACCCAAGCAAAAGATCCAATTAGATTTTTTGATAGTGTAGCAGATGAAGCAAAAGAATATGGGGCCATTAAAGTTAAGATTCCTGTTGTTCAAGATAATCTTTTAAGATCTAATTTCCAAATAAATTCTGATCTTTTCTGGTTTCAAAGTAACAAATTATTGAATAATAGTCCTAAAGATGAATTAAAAAATCGACTCCAGTTCCATTCTGAGCTTATTAATTTCCATATGAATAATGACGACAAAAAGCCTCAAGACGATGTTTCAGTAGAAGCAGATACTCCACCAGTGGATACTCCGGTAGATATCTCAAGTGGACCTGAAAAACCAGAAGAAATAATTCCAGCATCCAAGTCAGACTCCCAAGAAACCATTGTTGATACCCCTATGGATACAGGAAGAAACACCTCCATAAATAGTCTTTTAAACTCACCTTCAGAATCTCAAGAATCTGTTAATGAAGTCAAGACAGAATCAGACACTAAAGTTGAGAATAATTCAGACAAAAAAACCAAAAAAGTTCCTTCTTTCTTATTAAAACTTCCAATGATCGATAAGCGTCCAATAGATCTTTATAAATTATTCAGATCAGTGGTGATAAGAGGCGGTTTTGTTGAAGTTATAAATAAAAAACTTTGGGCCCAAATTGGAAGAGAATTAGGTTATAAAGGTAAAATCATGACTAGTCTTAGTAGTTCATTAAAGTCGTCATATCAACGTATTTTATATCCGTTTGAAATGCAATTATCTCAAAGGAAAAAGAACGATTTAATTGGTTTGGAAACTCCAGAAAATACAAACAGTGACGAATCTAAGGAAGATGATGCTCAACCTAAAGATGAAGTGAACATGAATGGAAAGAGAGAAATGAACGACTCAGAAGTGCCAAATAAACGTCAATCCACTCGTACTCCATTAGTACTTGGTTCAGGAATTGACTTCCAAAGATCAGCACAACTCAAAGGATCAAAGGGAATAATAATAAATTCTCCACATTTAATAGATATAAAACCTCCAAACTCATTTTCAGTTAAAGACGAAGAAAATACAACCACCAAAAAGAAGAAAGGGATGGAAGTTATAGAATCCCCTATCTTACCACAAAATCAACTTAATCATGCATTATCTAATATGTTTAATGGATCTACTAATTGTCAAGATGAATCAGAATTAAAATCAGTGCCAAAAATTGCTTCCATTTATTCTATGAGACAATTTATGGAAAAAGATCTTAAGTTTCAAGAATTTATTGTACAATATAATGCATCTTCATTTAACAAGATGTCTTCAAATTTCCCTAGTTTCTACCATTTTAATGAACCAAACATGCCAGTACCAGAAAGAAACTTCATTCAGTTTGATCAATTCGAACAATTATACTGGAAATTCATCCTGAATGAAGAGTATGATCATCCATTATTAAAAGATGGGTTGGAATTGGAACATGGAGAAAACCTTCTTAGTTTAATCCACGGTTCAGGGTTTGTAAAAATAGGTGATGATTTAATGAACTACAAGAATAATCTCAATAATCTCAATATCAATGCTTCTAGCAACAAAATCATCAACACTGCCAATAATAAAATTATCAATACTTTCACTTCCAACAATAGCACTCAAGTGAGCTTTACTGGAAACACCAATCCATCAAATGGTCCGGCTAATGATGTTGACCTGTTTAATACTGATTATTACATTTCAAATATTCTTCAATCAGCCTTAAACCCTTGGAACTTACATAACTTACCAGTTCTTCCAAACTCATTATTTGGGGCATTATCAGAAAACGATATCAACAATCAAGACATGACGAATTCTAGAATTAATATCGGTATGACATTTACAACTCAAAACTGGAAATGTGAAGACCATTTCACTCAACTTATAAACTATCAATTCTTTGGTGCTTATAAGAAATGGTACTTCATTCCAGAACTGGAGTTTGAGAAATTTGAACTGTTACTTGCAGAAGTGAATCAACAAAGTGACAGAATAAGTATGAATAATGACAAATGGGCCATGGATGAACTTTTAGAGTTGGTCAGTGGTAATGAAACTAACGAAATGAAAGGTTTGGAATATGATACATTAATCAATTCTTTAGAAAATATGATTAATCCATTCCCGGATAAAAGATTACCACATAGTAATCCATATTTCCAGAAATTAATTGATTCACAGGGTAAAAGAATTAAACTTAATCAAGATTTCTTGATTACTCCAGAAATTTTAGACCAAAAGGGTATTAAATACACCACCACTATTCAAAAACCAGGTGAATTTGTTATCAAATCCTCCAAAACATATTCTTTGACTCTTTCATTTGGGTTGAATTTCAGTGAGGAAGTAAATTTTGCTACTCAAGGATGGTTACCTTATGCTTTAGAAGGAGAAAAATGGTTAGCAAAACAATCTATCTTGCCAAACTTTCTGTCTTTCAAGTTATTGATTAATTTGATTCAACTTTATGATTCGGGTAAAAGTATCGGTTTCAACTCTGAAATATATTCTCGCGTTGGTTCTTTCTTTGAAGAGTTTTATCAAAATGAATTGGATCTTCGTACCAAGATAAGAAAGTTTAAGATCAAGGAATTAATTATTGAAAGTGATGAAGCTTGTGATTCGATTTCTGATGATAATTTTTCCAATGCATTCCCATCGAAAATTGTTCTTATTGATCGTACTACTCAACAATCATTCATTTTAGCCCCAGAAGCATTCTTAAAGTATCAAGAAGATAAAACAATTCCATTTGAAAATTTCAACATTGAATTCCACTTATTCTATTCTGATGATAAACTCAAAAACTTTTCGAAGATTTTGAATGGATACTCTATTGATTATGAACAGTGGACCAAAAATTATGAAGAATTAATGAATGAAAATACAGATCTTGCCCTTAAGACTTATAAGAATATGCTTAGTGATGGTGAACGAATCTTCTCTGCTATTTCTTCAGCCAACTTTTTGATTGGTGGTACTTCCGATGAAGACAAGAAGAAAATCAATGAATTAAATAAATTTAAAAATTATATTGAGAACTTAAGACTATTCATCGATGATGCCAATAAGTTTGTTGATGAATGTCAAGATTTATTAGCAATTAAACACCATCAAAGAGTCAGATCAGGAAATGAATATCAATCTTCTAAAGGATTGACCGATTTAGTGAAACTAATTGAGAGAATTCATACATTGAATTTTTCAAGTGTTGAAATAGATCAAATTCTTGAATTTAAATCTGAAATCGAAAACTTTGATAAAGCATCTCGTGTTCTATTATCTAAGAAGAATAGATCATTACAAGAGTTTGATGACTTGATTGATTTAGGTGAAAGCTTTGGAATTGAAATACCTTCATTGAATTTTTTGATTAGAATCCGTGATAGAATGAAATGGTTGGCCAGATATAAACTTATTGAAAAAGGTGATGATCCATTCAATGATAAAAAAGAAATATTTACTCTTGATCACCTTCAACAATTCTTTGATAAAGGATTGAAGATTTTATCTGAAGCTGACATTTCTAAACTAGTTGACCTTGAAAAGATTGTCAATTCAAGTGTGGAATTTAATACAGAATTACAAGTCTTTTTAGAATTCGAATATGCTGATGAATTAGATCTTGATAAATTGAAACAGTTTGTTGATAAATTCCAAAGTCAAAGATTATTCATAGGTTTGGATAATTATAATAAACTTTCCAAGGTTCATGTTGTGTCTAAATTGATAGGTCAATTGAATGAGTTCAAAACCAGTGGATTAGGAAAGTATTCTTATCCAGATTTGAAGAATTTGAAGAATAGTTTAGCAGAGTCGGGTCTCAAATTTGATATCAGCGAGCTTGTTAATCTGCTTTTTGCAGCCGAAGTTTGGGTTTTCACTACATGGGAAGAGATTAGAGATAAGAAGGTTAATACCACATTAAGTAAAGAAATGGATCTTAAGCATTTGAATCCTAAATTTACCTTGGAAGGAAGAGTTATCAAAAGATTTTATGAGTATCTCTATAAGAACGATTTCAATTTTGCTCCTGAAGATACTTATGAAATTTCCTCGTCTTATCTTTACAAATTTGCTAATGCAGGAGATGAGGGAGATGAAGTAGCCCCTACTTACTATTGTAACTGTCGTGAGTACGAATTCGGAACAATGATCGAATGTGACAAGTGCAACGAATGGTACCATATTGTATGTGTGAATGATGGTGATGAACATCAAGCTGAAGAAGAAGACAACTATATTTGTCCAATTTGTCAATTGGTAGAATCTAATGTTGTTAGTCCTGAGTATCTTAAGTCAAAAGTAACTTTAGAAAAGTTGAAAAAGATTTTAGATGATGGTAAAGGGTTAAAGGTACAACCACCTAATGAATTGAACACTGTAGAAGAAGTCTTCGAAGGTGTATCAAAGCAATATGAACAGGTCAAATCCCAACTTGAAGAAGCTAAGAAGAGTACAAAGGGCCCAGAAGCCAATATTGATATTTATAAGTTCTTTTTGAGAAAATTGTATGGTAGTGGAATATTATTTGAAGATTTGTTAATGGAAACAATTCAATTGATTAAGAATGAAGAAAAGTTAATTCCTGCAAAAATAGAAAATGTTCAAGCTGTACCTGAACCTGTCCCTGCTCCACAGGTTGAACAGCTTTCTGTCAATGGTCAAGCTCCAATTGCTAGTGAAAGTGTATCGACTAGTGAAATTAACACTCCAGCTCAACAGTCTATGGATACAGCACCAACATCAGTTGACTCTGAAATGAACAGTTTGAATTTTAAGGAAACACCAAATGTACTTGACACCGAAACAGTGACTGAGGCAACAACTGAAGTCACAACAGATGCTGCTACTGAAGCTATGACTGAGACCGAAACTGAAACTGATGCCAATACCAATACTATCTCCAACTCGGAGACTCCAATGGTAGTTGACTCAGCTCCCGAACCCGTCGTTCCAGCGGAAGTACCCGAGCTAGTCGTTTCAGAAACTGTCAAAGATGAAACTGTTCCAATTGTTAATGTTGAAGAACCCAAGCCAATTGAAACACATGAGACAAGTACTGATGATCCTGCCATTGCATCTACTGAACCTTCAAAGGATATGACTGCTGAAGCTAATGAAGGACCTGAACAACCAACTGTTCCAGAACCAGAAAGCAAGGTCTCCGAGGATATTGAATCCAAGACCTCTGAAGTCAAGACTGAATCTGAATCTACAGTACCTGAATTTTCGCAACCAATTGAACCAGTTCCAGTTCCAGTTCCACCAGCTCCAGCTCCAGAAGTACCACCAGCACCAGAAGCAGCACCAATTACTGAGGTCACAGAAAAAGAAGATACCACAACCGAAGCTCCTAAGCCTCAACCGTAATCACTTGCAGCTTCGCTTCCACCATTAGAATCAACGGTAAACCAATTGATAGAGGCTACCGAGAAACCAAACCCTTCTAATAATGGAACCTCCACGTAGTTAATAGTTAACATGTATATAATACGAACTATTTATGAAGTAGCATACTAAAATAAAAAGTACAATTAACTAATAGAAATTCATTAAAACCAACCTTTATAGCTGTTCGTGCATATACTGGAATTCTTCAATCTTATTCAGCTATTATTGTTGGTGATCTCACAATCGTGACATTATACAGTCACTATCGCAGAGCTCTTTTACCATCTTGATATATACTGCACAAATAGACGCGTTACAATAATAACCATCAAACTTCATACTTATCAGCCATGTCAGTGGATACTATAATAGATACAGTCATAGACGGCGCCTGGAGGAGGATCAAAGGAGATGATCGAATCTACGTCACCCAGTTGATGGGTCTCATTCGAGAGATCGAAAACGATATAAAAATACCTTCGTTATTGGAAAGATCAGAACTTGACCTTTTAGATAAGATGATTACAACTTCTCCACATATGACAGTACCCAAGAAAGATTTCAAAGAGTTCTTCCTTCGTGTGGTGAACTACAATAGTTTTGAAGAATTCTTGAGACGACGTTTCGGACTTGGCGCTGTTGATTTAAGAGTTAGAGTCTCCAAACTCAATAGATACGATAAGACAGCCATCAATAGAGTTGATGAGTTACGTCCTCATGATTTGAAAGAATTCAAAACCAGACCCAGCTCAAGATTATTGTCTCCGCCATATTCACCACCTCCCCAACCAAAGACATATACAGATGATAGAAAATTCGATCAATTATACTCAAACATAAAATCTAAAGATGAGACAATTGAAGATTTAAGAAGTGAAATTTCAAGTTTACAAGGATATATCAAATCTTTGGAGACCCAAATACGATTCAAGCCTGGAAACTCTGCCAGAAGATTACTCGATCGTGAAAGAACAATTAAAAACTTGGATAAATTATGTAAAGATTACCAAAGAGACCTAGACAGATCCAAGAAACGAGATGAAGACAATAATTTATACATCAACCAAATGATCGAAAGCATAAATCAACAAGATCAATTAATTTCAAACTTAAGAACCAAATTAAATATTACTCAAGTTTCTAAAGAATTCAAAGGACCAAACAATAATAAAATGGGTAGTTTTTTAATTAACTTACCGTTTATCAAACAGTACTATGCATATTTCAAGTACAAACAGGAATCAAAGAATATTGGATTATTAGCCCTCAACATAGTAACTTTGATTTTAACTGCTTTAATACTGGTGAACTTACTCAAATTCATTTTATATTTGGTATTCTGGGCTCTTGGATCTACAAATACACCAGATACTTATGTTTATGATGATTATGGAAATCCTTGGTTCGGAACAAGAGGAACATTACTGTGGTGGAAAGAAATAGAATTCTTGGAGTATTGGGTTTATCGAATAGAAGAATGGTTTGAATAATCCCCCAATAATAAAAGTAACAAATAATGTGATATGATAACTACTGCTACAAAAAATTAATTATGAACTTCTTTTTTCAGGTTGTTCGATGACGACTAATGTGAATTATTTAGTGGCAGCATTGGACTAAAAGAACCTTCAACAACTGTATTAATACAAATTCAAATTCAACAATAGACTATACTAATTAAAAACAATAATAATCTATTGCTTTCCAATACTTTTATAGGTTTAAAGAACACAACAAATCAATATAAAAGTTTAACATTTAACAATAATTTGTAATGAACATAGGAAGTGACTAACTATGCAATTTTACTACAATAGGGAAAATTATTTTAAGAATCTAACAACTAAATTTTATTAATTTCTCTACTCAGTAAGTTCTGATAACTACAATTTTCAAAGATACACATTATAATTGAAAGATTATATTAAATATACAAGTGCTTACACAAGTATCCCTAACACAATCTTCCAGAGGAAGAAATAAAGTAGTTATACAAAACCAAAAAACCCCAAACACAAATAGAAAACTATCAATACATTTAGTTCATTTGCTTGACTAAAGCGTTGATGTATTCTTCTCTGTTACCGGTGTCACCACCTTGGATGAAGTGTTGGAATTTTCTAGATCTGAAACCACCGTTAGGGTTAGATAACTTGAATGGCCACAAGAAGTTGTTAACTTGCTTGAAGTTTGGACCAACAGTGTAGATTTCGTGGATCAAATCTTCAATAGACAAGATGTTGTAAGCCTTCAAGTTAGCTTCAATGATAGAGTTGTCAGATAAAGCAATTCTTTGCTTGTTGACCTTACCGTAACCTCTCTTGTAGACCAACTTTCTGATGGTAGCTAAAGATGGGTAACCGTAAGCAATGTATGGTTCAGCCAACTTGATCAATTCAGAAGTAGCCTTGGTAACTCTGACGAAAACACCAGCGTTAATTTGGGTCAATCTTAATAATTGCAAGACCTTTCTTGGCTTAGGTGGGATCTTCATGATACCCTTGATTCTGACAATGAAGACCAACTTTGGTTGAGCATCAACGTAGTAAGAACCAGCAGCCTTAGCATCTCTCTTGGCGTTGATAACGGCACGAGCAGCTTCAGCGTATTCCTTTTCGTAGGCAGCGTTTCTGTCATGGATAGCTTGTCTCTTTTCCTTGGCAGCCTATAATTAGTTAGTAATTACTCATTTAAAAGGTTTTATCTGAACAATAATTCTCAGTCCCGAAAGATGGTTAACTGATAGACGACATTGCCGAAGCTAGTCATATACTGTGGTTGGTTTTCATCTTCAAATAAGTCCAGATAAAAAGAAAAGATTTTTCAAAATCAAATACATACGACCTTACGAACGGCCTTGGCAGCGGCACGTTCTTCAGCGATCTTTTGTTGAGCCTTTTCCTTCTTGATAACGGATTCTGGTTTCAAAGTGCTAAAATTGTTAGTACTGACTAGGGTTTATATTCCTAGCAACACAAATATGCTCCTCTGGGACAATAAGGTAGAAAATGCTGTGGTATGACGACCGGAAAGGTCAAGTCATAGGATATGGAACTGAACAGCCAAGTTCATTCCATTCCCCACGCAAGATTCTAATTAATACTCAGAGGAAAACAGATGTATCAGGCATTGGCTAATAACGAAGATAAATGAATATTCAATTCGGCTGCAAGACAATCTGGCTTTCCCACGGCATTTGTTTTAGACTAAATGATAGTCTGTTAAGGTATCCACGTATACCTTGATATTCAATATCATCATCATCAGACTAACCGATACATTATATCGTGTTGTCAATGATGTAAGGCACATACGTAGCCATTTTGTTAACTGTAGTTGGTAGTAAAAAACTCTAGGGTGGAAATCTCGAGTATCTTATATGGTGCGCACAGTGAGAAATTTTTCACGATGGAGTTACCCGGCTGGGTAAATAAAGTCAAACTAGGGCAGATGAGTATATCACGTGAATAGTGCAACTCTAAGGGTTAGAGCCCTAACGAAGTTAGGTCAATTATACTTATATGACAAGCTATTATGGTGAATGATATGAACGGAAACATGTAACTAAAGTGTAGTGTAGAAATGTTGGTAATTAATGCTATTGATATTGTTATTCCTAGTAGAGATTACACTTCTCATAATTGACGTGAGTGATTAATTCTCTATTTAACTACTTAGCTAGGTTGAAACTGATATAAGTACGATTAGTCTATTCCCCATTGGAATCATCTCTATAGTAAAGATTTAACTGACTCAGTTGGGTATATTATTAGCGGATATACAATAGTTTATATTAATTTTGTGCACCCATTAATTTCCCATATTCGCATTCATACAGAAAGAAGGGGTAGATTGCATTGGCTGGATTCTCTTTCAATACCCCCTCTTTCCATTCTTATGTGAAATTGACAGGCAAATGAATTGGTTATTGTTGTAAGATTGTGTTAATACTATATTTTTTCCTGTCTTTATACAAAGAAATATTTTGAATCCCCCACATTTTTACATCAAGTGTGGCGTCATTTGGTCTGACTTGACACTCATGCTCACACTCACACTGTGGAGTTAACCAGCCTTACGATGTCTAGAAATAAAGAGTAGTATAAAACCACAGATTAAAGTTTAATTACAGATTGATCTACATACTATAGTGAACATAGTAAGGAACAGATCTATTATTGAACCTTCAATTAAAATTGAATATCCACAGTAATTTCTTGCTTTTGTTGAATGCCTTATCAAGTGACAGGTTTTGGTTCATTTAGGAAATTTGCGACACTTCGCATATATTATTTTGGGGTCTCCGCTAAGAACCTCCCACCACTGTCGGATCTTTCCTACAACAGATCGATTCAGGTTTAGTACCTTGTTAGATTGGTACCGTCCTATTGACTAGCGATGTGGCGCCTCATCTTCTTATCGGCCTTTAGAGAGCGATTAGGTCATAATGGCTGATAATGTAAAACTTAATTATTTCACCCAAAATTATGTGAATATGTGAATATACATATATAAGTAGAATTCTAAATCTCTTTTGTTGAAGATGCAAACATACCTACTTGCCTTATTAAATTATGGCTATATCAAATGTGCTCTCCAAGGAGCAGAAACTACAATATGTTCATTCCAACAAACTGTTTCATGATAATAGATATAATGGTGAAGAGCCAAATATCGGTGCCTTAACAGCTGCAAATGATGAAGAACTTTTGGCACAAATTGGATATAAACCAGAATTGAAGCGTCGATTTTCTACCATTCAGTCATTTGGAGTTGCATTTTCCATTATGGGTTTACTCCCAAGTATAGCATCAATGTTCGCCCAAGGTATAATTGCAGGTCCTGCTGGTATACTTTGGGGTTGGGTAATAGCTGGTGGATTTATTATGTGTATTGGTATTTCTATGGCAGAAAATGGTTCCTCCCGACCTACCTCTGGTGGTCTTTACTATTGGACAAATTACTATGCTCCAGATAGTATTAAAACTGTCATTTCTTTTGTTATTGGTAACACAAATTCTATTGCCCTTGTCGGTGCATTATGTTCAATGGATTATGGATTTGCTCAAGAAGTTTTGGCTGCAGTAGTGGTTGCAAAAGATGGAGACTTTGAAATTACCTCTGCAAAATTGTATGGAATTTTCGTGGCATGTGTTTTTCTCCATATTTTAGTTACATGCCTTTCATCCAAGAGAATTGCCTGGTTGCAATCCTTATCTATTGGTGTTAATTGTGGATTAATCGCGTTGTTCTTGATTGCACTTCCAATTGGTGCTAGTGGAAATTTTAGGTCTGCTAAGTTTGTATTCACTCATTTTGACAATAATTCGGATTGGCCAATTGGTTGGACTCAAGTTAGTGCTGCTTGGTTACCAGCAATTTGGACTATTTGTGCTTTTGATTCCGTTATCCATGTTAGTGAAGAAGTTAGAAATGCAGAAAACACTATTCCTATTGGTATTTTAGGATCTATTGGTGCGGCATGGGGTATTGGAACTGTGATCTTAATTATGACTCTATTCTGTATGCAAAGTACCAATATTGAAGAACATTATTTAGGATCAAAATTTGGATTTCCTTTAGCTCAAATTATTTTTGATTGTCTTGGTAAAAAATGGACCATTGCATTTTTAGTTCTTATGGCTTTTGCTCAATTTTTAATGGGTGCTTCTATTTTAACATCAACCTCTCGTCAGATTTGGGCTTTCGCTAGAGATAACGGGTTACCATTTTCCTGGTGGGTTAAAAAAGTCAATAAAAAATTACATGTTCCTATAAATGCTGTTTGGTTTGGTGGAATTTTGGCTATTTTTATTGGGTTATTAGTACTCATTGGAAGTGTAGCTGCAAATGCTTTATTCACTTTGTCTGTTGCTGGTAATTATGTGGCTTGGGGTACTCCTACATTTTTAAGATTAACTTACGGGAAACACAAGTTTAAACCAGGTAAATTTTATCTTGGTGATTTTTGGAGTCCAGTAGTAGGTTGGATTTCTACTGCGTTTATTGGATATTCCCTCATCATGTTAGAATTCCCTGCTAGTAGACATACAAATTCTAAAAATATGAACTATACTTGTGTGATCACACCTGGAGTTTGTATCTTGGCTTTGGTATACTATTACGTCTACGCCCATAAAGTTTATCATGGTCCACTTAAGACGGTGGTTGAGGAATCGGTTGAAGATAGTGATAACTCTTTGGAAGTTATCAATTACAATGAACAAGACAGGAAAAGTATAGAGAAAAGGTAATACAAAGAAGTTGAAAAATATCAATAATCGTTTTATTTCATTATAATTTATTTATTTCATAAATATTTTCGTCATTTTTAATATATCATATTATCTAGTATCCATAACTGTAGTCACCAGCGATCCATCTGTTGACCATATCAAGAGCATTTTCTGGTTGATCATAAGGAACCATATGACCAGCATCATAGACTCTCAAGAAAGTGAACTTCTTGTAGTTCTTGACTTCACCAGCCAATTCCTTGTTCTTGGTGAACCATGGTTGCAATGGAGCACTTTCAAATTCGTCATGGTTAGAGTAATCCAAGGCATCAGACCAAGCGTGGTTACCTAACCAGTTACAGATATAGTCCTTGTCACCGGCATAAATCAAAACAGGAATGTCCTTTTCCAATAAGTTAGCAACATATTGTTGGAATGGCTTTGGACCATCACCACTTCTAAAGAAGTTGAAGAAGACAGTGTCATCACAACTAGTGAAGATATCGACATTGGCACCGACAGCCTTCTTAACATAGTCAGTGTTCAAGTATTCATCAATCCATCCCATTTGTTCGTAACATAAACCACCTTCATCTCCACATGGCTTTCTAACATCATATGGGTTCAATCCGGTGTCAGCATAAGGAGTGAATAATTGACGTTCACAATATTGTTCAGCTGCAATACAAGTAACTGCATTTTGGAATTTGTAACAAAGGTTAACGAGGAAAGCACACTTAGGGTAATCCTTTTCCATCTTGTCACATTTTTCTTCTTCTAAGACTGACTTGTAACCACCTTCACCACAACCCATTGGCTTGTAACTGGCATATTGAATCAAAGAATCAGTAATACCATTACCGATCAAAACGGAAGTCAAATCGAAAGATCTATCAGCATTTTCAAGAATTTCAGAAGCAAAACTAGGAATGTAGTGACCAGCATAAGATTCACCAGCGATGTGGAAATCGTTCTTGCTGAAATGTGGGAACTTTTGGAAGAATAACTCTAAGAAGATGTAGACATCCTTGGCAGCAGCTGCAGTACTACCAATTTGTTCACCTTCAGTGTAAGAGTAACCAACACCAACAGGTTGATCTAAGAATATAACAGAGGCATTGTTATTCCAAGAGTAAGGGTTGAATTCTGGTTGATGGGTAGCATTAATCAGAGATGGACCCAATTCAAAGAATAAACCAGTAGCAGAAGAGCAACCTGGACCACCATTAAGCCATAAGATGACAGGGTCATTCTTTGGATCATTTCTGGATTCAAAGAACCAGTAGAAGAAGTGCTTGTCTAAAGAAAGAACATCCAAGTAACCAGTGAATTGTTTGACAGTATCCAAACCAAGATCTTCAGGATGGTTTTCCTTGACTCTCAATACATGGTCAGAGAATTTAGGACTGGATAAAGTTTGGAAAGAGGAAGTGAAAGTTTCTTTCAAATGGTCAAGTTTATTGTTTAAACTTTCTTTGTTAACCCCCTTATTCTCCCATTTCTTTAACATCTTAGAAATCTCAGCAGCACTCTTAGTTTGCTTAATTGATTCCCAAGCACTGGATAATTCATTGAATTCAGCACTTTTACCCTTGAATTTCATAAGTAACAGGTCAATTTCATCACCAATGATAACGTTTTCGTGGTTGTTCAAATGACCCCTAAGGTTCAGAGGACTAAAGGATTGAAGTTGGTCCCAAATTGAGAAGGCATTGATAGAGCTGCTGGCAGCAAGAAGGCCAATTAAAGCACTGACTTTCATTTTTCTGTTCTAATTACAAAAAGATGAAAGGACTAGCAATTATACTGGGGGGCAATTGACTAATTATACTCTGCTTATGACTGATAGTGGTTATAGGTGGGTGATGGCACTACCTCGGTTAGAGGGGGCTGTGTGCAGGTGGGCCGTATAGATAAAGGCTATGATTGGCATGAAATGATTGGTAGTGTAGAGACAAGAAGCAACAAGACAAGACAAGATACGGCCATAACCTTGACGGAAACGGAATATTAGCCGATCAATCCTTTAGAATTACTGATAGGTATTTTTTTTTTTGGTTTTTTTAGAACTGTGAGGAATTGCAGGCTGGACATGCCAAATTAGGAACAAGATAGTGATGAAGTAGATTGTAAGTTATAATTAGAATTTTTGCAATCACCAAACCATCCCTCAAATCGGTGATAGAGCTATACCAATAGCTATCACATAGCCTCCTAATTCATTGGGTGTTTGTTGTATTTGCAACTAATTTTTATTTTGCAGCCAAATTAATAGGATGCAATTCAATAATGTACAATGTTTGTCACACAAATGTAATATAAAATTATAACTAAATAATGGATAAATAAGTAGCTTTAAACTAGTTTAAAACTAACCAAGAATTGAAGGATCTTTTTTGTTGGCAGAATATACCACACTTTCTTCAATGAGAGAAGAAATATCAGAATCGATTTCTCTACCATTAGAATCATACTTCTTGTCCCATTCTTCAACTTCAGCCTTTGGAACCTTAACAACAGTATGACCAACTTCACCGTTTTCCAAGGTGTAATATAATGTTCTATGTACATATCCATAGATTTTTGGTAATAAGAATTGCCAGACGTAATAGTAGAAGAAACATAATGCTAAAATACCAAAGGTGGTTAATGGATAAGTAGCATAGAAGAAAGAGACATCGGAACCATTCAATGATTTACCTGGTGGTGGAACAAAGGACATGGCAATGACGAATAACTCATAAAGAATAACCAAGACAACAATAACAAAAGGGACCTTGAAACCCTCAAAACCTAATCCAGCTTTCTTTCTTATTTTTCTAACATTCAACAAACCAACTACCAAAAGTAATTGGAAAATATAAGTTTGATAAGATCCAATATCAACAATAAAGTTGTAAGCATCACCTGGTGGAGGAGCGAGTAAAACGATAAGATTAACAACAAAAAATGCAATGACTGGTAAAATTGGAGTACCCCATGGCTTAGTAGTAACCCACCAGTCAGAGTATGGAAGAACACCTTGTCTACCACATTCTCTCAAACTTCTTGAGGTAGAAACAGTGACTGCAAGTAAATGACCTAAAGCAGAAAGAGCAACGAAAACATCAAGAGCCTTCTTTGCAGATTTGGTACCAAAGACTTTTTCAAAGAAGACAGATGAAACCAATGAACCTGCATTTTTAATTTCTTTAAGATCATTAATACCAGCATAGTAAGCAGTAATAATCAAAAGATATAAGATAAAGATGGAGAACATGACAGCTGGGAGGAAATATCTAAAGATATTTTTGGTTTGCTTAGGATTAGATTCACCTGCCATTGCAAAAAGGTAAGGAGTACCACCATAAGAAAATGCCACCTTAAGAATAGCATTTGCAATAGCATTACCATCATTTGTTACAGTTCCTTCCCAAGAGTTATGGAAAATATCTTTAGGGTTTTTAACTCTAGTATGACCACCAAGAACAACCAAACCAGTGATTGCAATAAAGAAAACGAAGACTACCTTAACAAAACCAAGCAAGTTGGAGATTTTAAGTGCAACTCTTGAGTTAGCAATGGTTACAAGAGAAACAAATGCCAAAACTGCAACACCAACACCTCTTTGTTTCCAAGCAGTGGTTTCAGTTCCAGAAGCAGACAAGATATATTGGGCAAATGCAACAGCTGAAGATGTCAGGAAAGATAAAATGACACTTACAGCAGCATAAACACTCGAGACCATAAATTTAGGTTTTGGATAAGATTGTTCTAAGTAAACAACTTGACCACCAGACCGACGTTTGAAGTAAGTTACAAATTCAATATAGACAAGAATTTGAAGCATAGCAATGATGAAACCAGCGATCCATAAAACATAAGAAACACCAATAGATCCCATAGATTTGACTACGGAAGAAGGTGTTGCAAAAATACCAGTACCAATCACACCGTTAAGACAAGTGAAATAAGCAGTAAAATAATCAACATTATAACCTAACGGATTGACAGCTTCCACCGGAGCACCGATAGAATCTTGAGCATCTGATGAAGCAGAATCTTTAAAATCATTACTGTCAACTTGTGCTGCCGGAGCACCAATGATTGGGTTAAGGGCTTTTCTCCAGTACGAAGACATTATATGGTAATGAATCTAAAGGGCTTTGTATGATCTACATTTTACGGTCTACTTATATACTAACCAAAGTTTAGTAGATGCAAAATTAATTTGAAGATTGTTCAATATAATATGCCACAGCGGCGCAATAGTTTCCACAATTTATAACGCCGATTAACTGTGCTACACAGTCTAAGGTTATCAAGAAAAAACGGCTTCTAACCAATTTACCATTTAAGAAAATCCCTGAGGCTTTGGAAAAGGATCTCATTGTAGAGTTTGTTTTATCTGCCTTTGTTTAGTTGGTGATTGGTTCCTCTGGGTTGGTTAGTTTTATGATGATACTTTCTCACATAGTCTCGGAGTGATCCGTAATGGTTGCAAGAGCCATAATTTACAGAAAAAAAAAAATAATTTGGGGCAATTCACAATACATCAAATGTGCGAAACAAGGCGTGAGCCTCCACAACTGTGAACAACGGAATTACAAAATTACAAACCTTACTTTCCGTTCGAACCCTTTGCCATCTGGATGAAATGATTAGAAGAGAAATATGTTTGTTATCACCAGAATCCTTTGGCTTTGGGTCTTTGATCTTGAGTAGGGTTTATCACTCTTCAAATTGCCTATAATTTATCACGGATTTATAATGACTTTAGAAGTTCTTTTAAGATTTGCACGGAGATATATGATTGATTCTTACCTCCGTTAGTTTCTGCATGTCACGTATGCATGCGAAATCGTTGCCCCTCCCGTAATATTAAAAAGAATGCACGCCGTTGGTCGATAAGCTTTGATCTGTGCCACAGGATCTGATAATATCATTACTAAAATAGGTATGGAGGGATTTTTGATAATTAGAATATATTTCGTAAATATATTACTCATTAAATCAGGCTTAGCTTGTGGGTTCTGCCTCTGGTTTCTGCAACTGAATAATTGATTCGTCCTTCAATTATTGATATAATTGTGGCTGCGAATCCAATGCTCAATGAAACCTATTCATTAAAGACCAGAAAAGAAATTGAATTAGTTGCCTCATTTCCTTCCAACTAGAAGTTCAATCAGTTAATCCATAGAAAATTCATGTTTTTTTCTAATTGAAAAGTAGATGGGTTACTTCTCATGATATTCACTCCTTTCCACATTTTACCGATTATTGCAAAAAAAAATAATAACCTCGTAAAATTAAAAAATTTTGGCTAATAAACTATTCACACTCTGTACAAAACATTTATCCACCACTACGTAGTTATTTTTCCTTAGTATCACCCTACTAAACAATAGTATGTTGAGAGACTAATAGATGTCACTATCAGTGCGACATCACCGAATGTCGCATCTCGAATCTCGATGTCGCTCTATATCGCGACCTAGAAAATTCAACTTCCACCACCACAACAACACCATCAATCATGAGTAACGGTTTAGTGCCTATTACAGTTACATCTAGAACTATAACAAACCTCTCTGGTGAACCAAATGGATATGGAACTCCGGCCTATAATGGCCATCTGTATCCAAACACCATAGGTCACAATCATAGAGGTGTAGAAGAAACAGACAGAATCATCATGTCATTGAAATGTGGTATTGAAAGTGAAACCAAATGGGCTCTTACCACCTTAACACGTGTATCTGTTCACCAATCTATTTTCTTGGAAGAAATACCATTCATTGGTCATGAACTTATCAAGTACTTTATACGTCCATTCCATTTAATTCTTGATCAAAAACCTAATAAAGTTAACCAATCAGCAGTAGCTTTCAGTTTAGATGCTTTGCTTACCCTTCGTAACTTATCCCAAGATCTTCCTAATCAACAATGGTTATCACAAATTAAGTCATTTAAGAAAAACATTATTGAAGTATTAAGATTTTTGTTTAACTGGTTTTATGTTGAATCTCATCAAACATATGCTCTTAAAAAATATGAAAATCAATTCAAAGAAGCTTTGACTTATCTCCTTGATTTACTTGAACCTTTGAGTTGTTACTATATTGATAATACTAAGAATGATCCTTTATTCAACTTATTATTGAATTTTTCAGGTGTCACCAATGATAAAACTTTCTTTATCAGTATAGTTAAATCCTTATCTCATTTGCTCATTATACGTCAAAAAGATACTTCTAATAACTCAAGTGGAGGTGATGATGAAACTTCTGAAAGAACCCCAAATAATTGTATTGATGCTATTAAGGAATCTCAACTTGAAGTTTTTGTCAACCAATTATTAATTAATGATAATGAATTAACCTACCCTGTTTTAGAATTCTTGAAAGTATACTTATCATCTGAAGCATTACACGCAGAAGCTCCTAAATCAGTTAAAGAATCTCAATTGATCAGATTACAATACTTATTACAACTTCACTCTACCAAATCCAATTACAATACTTTAGCAAAACAATTACCTTTGTTAGCAGTATCTAACCTTCCTTTACATGATCCATCTAATTTGAAACCAGTATCACAATTGAACTTAACTAAGAGATCTCACTTTTCAGGTGTTCCTTCTACTTTACCAAAATTACCACAAGAATTATACAGTTTAATCATCAGATTCCCTGAACCATTAAGAGCCACTACTTGGTTACGTTGTTGTTATGAACCATACACTAATCAAGTTGCTAATAATCCAGAATCTGCTGATGTAATTCCTGGTGAAGTTACTCAAATCTCTCTTTGGAAAGCTTATGAAAATCAATTCCAAGAAATTTGGAACACTCCAGAACATCTTAAGAATTTTGCTAATGTGAATGAATATAAACCTTTATTACCAGCGGTTGATTTTATTAAGAATGTATCTCATGCATTCCCAAACTCTGAAGCTATGGTAGTGAATCTTGAACCAGTTGGATCAGAACCAGCTAAAAAGAAATTTATCATCAAGGGTATCCAACCACGTCAATTTTCAGTTAATATTGATGTTGGTAATTATGAAGCTTTAAAACCAATTCCTGTGAGTTCGATAAATCCAAGTGAAAACTATAAACTTCCAGTTGGTCATGTTGAAGCTGAAAAATTCGAACATGCTCTCAATAGTTTATCGGAAACTATTCTTTCTTCTGATATTTCTAAATCTCTGGAAGCTGTGACTCCAATTAATACTATTTCTTATGAAATTCTTGATCATATAATTAGTGAGATCTTAGAGACAAAGGAAAATTCGGTGGAAGAAAATATTTTTAGACTGTACAATAGTCACTGGTTACCTGAAACAGTGTATGCTAATCCTTCGCTAGTTGAAGGAGGTTTAATTAATCGTGAATGGTTGAAATACTTAATTTAAAAATGAAATAGACTTTAAAGAAAGAGATAAACAAAAAAAATTCAGGTGTGATTTTTTGCACCATTGATATGAGTGCTAATTTTTCATATGGCTCATAAAAGAGGAGCTATATACCATTTACAGTATGTATCCAATGTAATATAATAAAAGTATAATGAAATAATTATAATTAAGTAGAAATCTGAAAAATAAAATCGTTCACCTGATTTTGCACGTGACCAAACAGCTAACATATCACCTCATCAAAATTGTGTAGGGCCGTACTCATTTCCCCAATACAACAAAAATGGCTCAAAAACTTCCATTTAGCGTTCGTGCTACTGATGTGGTTCACCGTGTCACCGTCCTTGGTTTAGTTGGTATCTGTGTTATCGGTACTGGAAGTATTGCATTCAACATCTGGGCTAACTCTGACTATGCTCCATGGAACAAACAGAAGTTGACCTTCCAAAAAGAACAATACGAAGAAGCTCGTAAAAAGACTGACGAATAGATTAGAGGATTCTTTAATGGTCAGCTGGAAATAGCTGAACTTACTTGAAAATAGTTGTGGTTTTTGTAAATAGTCAATAAAATGTTTATGTGAAAGAGGTTAAGATGTAGCGGGGTTTGAATTCATGACCGTCGATAGAAGTGTGTTGATGATTAGAGTGGTTGGATACAAGTTAGAGAGGTGGTTGATGAAGTGTAAAAGATACATGTGTGGAAACAAGGTCTCGGGAATTCAGAGATGTTGTACTAGTTGAGTGGTGGATCTACATTACTAGAGAGGTTAAATGTGAAAAAATATGATCTGGGGCAACAACGTTCAAAGTGGTAAGATATGGTGCTTACTATGCCGTGTTGAAGAGATCGATACGTCGAATATGAACTTAGGAATAAACTCCACAGCTCATATCATTGTTGTTGCTTTTGTTTTATTGGTTCATCTATTACTTGTTCTATATAGACTCTATTGAATGGAAATGAACTTATATAGTAGTATTCATTTCCTTTTTTATTAATATTACAGTTAATTCTATTATTTTCCTTTGGCATTCGCCTTTATAGTACACAGCTTGACACTCGAATATTTCACTATTCTAATATTCTAATATTCTAATATTCTTATTATTCAATAATATGGTGTTTTGATAAACTGATGATTACCCATTAATTAGGTATGGTTGTTTTTAATCAGCCCACAAATTCAAATCTTCTTTTGCTTTTTAGAGCTTCTTTCAACATCTCCATCTTTTTCTTTGCTTTCACTCTTATTCTTTCTCTTTTTCAACTTCTTCTTTGAATGAGATAATCCCATCTTTTCGAGTTGTTTTATTCCTTCTTCATTGAACTTTCTGCTACTTTCAAGATTCAATGGGTTTAATATCACAATATCATAATTGTAGAAAAATTCAGTACCACAGTTAGGACATTCACTTTTGACTGGTTCTTTTCCAACCTTTAAATGTTGACCCAATTGTTGAAGAGTCTTATAGGACATTAAACATCCACATGGACGCAAATAAGCATAGGTGAAATTTCTGGTATTCCCTTCATTTGAAACAGGACACACTATTATGGCAGATCCTTCTTGGGTTCCCCAAGTTGGTTTTATATCCACAAGATCACTTAATGAATTGATTTGAAGGTTTCTATAGTTGGAATCTGAGTCTTTTTTGCCGTCAGTTTCCTTCTTGCCGTTACCCTTTTGCTTCTTTTCAAGTAACCATTCAATCGCTTTTTCCTTGAGGTATAATTGTCCTTTCCAATCACCAACCACTGGCTGCTTTTCTAAGGGAAGAGATGATAAAGCACAGTTTATAAGAAGTGTATTGTCGTTATCTTCGCCTGTTTTCGGCTGGTTATCATCAAGAGAATGAAGCGATATGAAATCCTTCCTCTTGGCTATTGTCCCACCATCGTTACCCATTCTGTTGGATGTAGTCTTCGTCTAAGTAGTCAATTTACTTATCTTGTAGCCTCAACTGTATATAACAATATCTACTACTATTAATTGTTAGCGCGCGATTAGAGACCTGCACGATCCACCACCCACCAAATTTATTCAAGTCTCAGCGACACCTTCTTTTAGATCAGGACACAAGACATATATTAACAATGGCAGCTCAACCTCAACAAATAGATCTTAATAAGCTCCAGCCACAACAGCTCGTGGAAATCCGTAAACAAGTGGATCAAGAAATACAGCATTTCACACAATCGCTTCAAGCTCTTCAAACCGCACAAGCCAAACTTAAAGATTGTGTTTCCAGTATCGACAATTTAGAAAAGAGTCAAGATGGCGAAGGAGCCGGTGAATTACTTGTTCCATTGACCAGTTCTTTATACTTACCAGGTAAGGTTGTTAAGAAGAATGAATATTTGGTTGATATAGGAACTGGATACTTTGTGGAAAAGAATGCAGAAGATGCCAAAAAGGTGTATGAAGTGAAGACTTCCAAATTGAATGAAGATGGTGCTAAGTTGAAAGAGATTTTGGTGGGGAAGAATGATATGTTGAACAGAGTTAACTTGGTATTGAGAGAAAAGATGATCGAGTATGAAGCTCAACAACAAAAGAACTAGAGAGAGAAGCACAGTTGTACATAATCAAAAAGAACAAGTCCAATTACCAAGACTAAATGGATACGGATATTGATTTCTTTCGGTTTTATCAAACTTCTTCAGAATCACAAAAAAAGCAAAAATAAACGGGTCCTAATAAAGTTGGTTGCTTCTATTTAGACGATGAATCAACTCACAGATCCCACACATTCATGCCATAAATCTTCCTACTTATAGAACAGATCCAGATTACAGAGCTGCTAGGGTAGATTCAAAGGCTTCCAACTGTGATTGTCTCGACAGGGCCACTTATCAGCCCTATTTCATAGGTACAATACAGAAAATAAATATATATATATATATAATATTATCGTAAATTATCTATCATTAATTGTATGTAATTTCGTTAAAATTTGAGGATTATTAAACTTCATTTATAACCTCAAATCCCCCTTCTTCCTGTTCGTCATCCACTTCTTCGAGCTCTTCATATTGCTTGTTATATATGAATGGTTCCAGGAATACACTTCTTAAGTTTCTTAATTTTGTTGCACCCATTCCTCCAATATTTCCTAAGTCATCACCACTGCTCTGCAACACTATATTTTTCACAGATCTGCAGTTGGCCAATAAATTGGAAACATCAGTCTTATTAATCAGCCTGATTCCTGTGAATGCTTCCACAACATTAGAATTGTAGTCTACTGCTTTAATACCTTTGATTCCTTGAGTTTTAGATGGTGCATTATCCTGTTGTTTGGCAAAAACAATATAATTACCAGCTTCTTCAAAAGACCATGCCAAAACTAGAGTGAGATCATGCTTGATACAAAAGTCCAGTAAATTTCTTAAAATCTCTTGATGCGAATCAATGTCAACCACCGTCAAAAGAATCCGGAGTGATCTATCATTCTGGGTATTACTCAGTGAGGACCCTTTGTTGATTTTCTTAAGACGTTGCCAAATATATTCTGGTCTTAATTTGTGATACTTCAATGAAAGGAAAAGAACTTGAACAGTTGGGTTGATGTAATAATCAGAAAGAATGGTAGAATCAAACTTCCATGGCGTAGTCTTCATCTGTGAGTCCTTTAAAAGAGGATTTCCGGTCTGTGATTTATTGACTAGGATCTCCACTGGGGCTAGCATCCGTCCAGCAGGACGTGATTTGGGTGCTTGGTTCACCTTACGCGTTGGAACTGATGATGGAGACTTGACGTTTGCTGTTGGTTCATGGAGTACTCTTCGTATTGGCTTCGCCACTCCAACAGGTACATTTGAAGGAGCCGTAGAGGAGCTTGATGGACCTACTGATGCTGCTGAACTTGACGATCCATTATCTATTCTTTGCCTTTTATCTTGTCTTTCTATAGTTGGTTGCGGAGTTGTGGTTGAGCCATTGGTTGTAGTTGATGCTGGTGTTTGGGAGTTTCTTGCTTCTTCACCTCCATACTGCTCCCTCATCCGCTTAACCCCTTCGAGGATGCTGGCGAATGAGGTAGAATTGGTCTTGGGCTTATCTTTGTTAGAGTCACTCATACTGTTGCAAAACTTTATAGATGAGAATTGTTAACTATATGGTGATTATGTAATCACAGCCAGGATTAATATGACCCGTACTTAAAACACAATAGAGATCTGTTTTATGACTAATTGCTAAGACAAATTGAGATGTAACATGGGGGGTAGCGCGTCAGAATGTTAGCAAATCTTCTCCTACCCCACAATTGTTAACTGTTTAAAGACCCTGTTGTATTGTAGAGATTAAATGTGTGCGCCAGTACTGGCCGGTACCGGCGCGGAACCGGCCAACAATGATTGCAAAATATAGACTTATACAACTGTATAAATAGGCATACAACAGCCTGATATCTTCCAATCAACACTTCATTGATTATAAACACAATGGCTACTTATTCTGAAAAGACTTTTGATACTAAGCAATACGAGTCTGCTAGACCAACGTATCCTCAAGAGTTATATGATGAACTTATTAGCTATCATGGTGAGAATCCAAAGGAACGTGCTATTGATATTGGTTGCGGTTCAGGTTTTGTTACCTTCAAGCTTACTGACTATTTCTCAGAAGTAATGGGATCTGATCCTTCTACTGTTATGATTGAGCAATGTCAAAAAGACCCTAAAGTTGCTTCTAAAAATATTCTGTTCAAAGAAGGTACTGGTGAATCTATTCCTGCAGAATCATCTTCAACAGATATGATTACAGGAGCTGAGTGCTGTCACTGGGTTGACCATGCTAGATTTTTTAAAGAATCTGCCAGAGTTCTTAAACCTAACGGAACTCTTGCTTATTGGTTTTACAAAGATCCAATCTTCATTGGACATCCTAAAGCCAATAAGATCTACAATAATTATACATGGAGATCATCTTTTGAAGACAATCCAGATGATGAATTCGAAAGATGGATGGGTGCTTACTATGAACAACCAGGTCACAACTTTCTTGGGACTTTGACCAAGGAAATTGAAGTACCAAGTGACTTATACAAGGATATTGTAAGAGTTGACTATTTGGTAGATAATAAAGGTGAACCTATTGATAACAACGTTTCACCATTTATGATTAAAAAGACTATTACCATGCCTAAATTTTTGGAATATGTCAAGAGTTGGAGTGCATACCATACTTGGATGAAGCGTCATGGAGATAAGTATGATATTGCAGAAAGATTCGTAGAAGAATTGAAGGAAGAGATGGGCTGGACCGATTCTACTGAAGTTGATGTTGTATGGGAAACTATGTACACTTTTGCTAGAAAAAAGTAATTAGAGCATAAAAATGAATTTTATATGAAATTATTGACCATGGTGATGGTGTAGTATTGTATGAAGTTTGTAAATAGCTGCAAAATAGTTTTGGTATACCACGTGATGGTACACGTGCGCGGTTTTTGTGTTGTGAAAGAAGCGGCTGTACCTTTTCTATTTCTTACACTACTTTCGGAACGCAAATATATGAAAATTACCCCTTATCCAATGGTGAATTAACAATTGTAACAATTTTTATATACACTTTGTACGATTTGAACTTTAAAATCATATAACCAATTTAAGCATTAATCCCGAGCCATGTATGACATGTACATGTACATGTACATGCATTGATTCTTAAACTTGGCTCTTTTTTTTAATATATATATATGGATCTCTAATTGATCTGTGCTTAAAAATTGATTGTTGATCTAGATGCTTTCCCGCTTGGACCGCGTTATCCGTGCGGAACAATACTCGGTTTTTGGATTTTTAACAAGCCGTGCCAACCAAGTCTGTTGCTGGGTGTATGCAGTCGATCGCCCGCGGATGGTTTCGGAAGTCAAATATGATACACCTAGTCAAAAATGCAAAACTCTAATGTACTAACTATCCTGAATATACTGAGGGGTTTAATGCAAATGTGGTATGAGAGCCAATTAGCAATTTCATATATTACTATTTTAAACAACTGTGCATCATCATCATCCTAAGAGCATATTTGTCTCCCTCTCTATTTTTCTTTTTGACGCTCGGACCAGTTAACAACCGAATGCTACCCGAGTTGCGAAATTTGTTCTGGCATGGTATGGTGCTCACAATTTTCCTTTTAGTAATTCATATTAAAGTTGTTTAATTGGTTACTAATGTGGGGTGGTCATCTATATAATAGGAGATATATACATTTTTTGATGGCGAACGGCTAGACATAACCTTTAGACTTGGCATCAAATCGTATTGTTGTAGGTTTGGTTGTTTTTTTTTTCTAAAAAAAATCGGGACTTGTAGAAAATATTTGCTCCCCTGTTCCTTTTCTTAGCACTGGAACTTTTCTCTGACTCCTCCTCCTTCGCCTACTCCTCCTTCTTAAAAGGAATTTACCACTTGAATTACATAGTACTATAACAATTGCGCTACCGGGGGCCCAATGACAAAAATACAATTGAATGTATCTTTTGACATCTAACCTACTTTTCATAACCTGTAGAAAACCCCTAACTTAATGATTTATTTAATTTTTCGCTTTTGTCAATTTTCAGTTGCATCTTTCTGATAGTAGTAGTTTAGCCGCACCCATGAATTAAATGAATTTACATAATTTTAGTTAAAGTCATCGCATATGATCATGTTCTAGAACAATTAGATATCATCATTATCAATTACATCAACAACAATAATAATAATACCCCCATCGGATTAATCGAATGTGCTAGATCATTTATGTCAATTACCAATAATGATAGCCTCATTAGATATCATTTATAAACTATTAACAAAATGGTTAGCAATGATCATGCGTTCCTGCATGTAAACTCCGAGTTCTCACGTTTTCCTTACTAAGTTTTACTAAATTTATTCTTAAGTTAGATGTTCCTTACACAAAAGATTATGTAGTATATAACCCCCTGGAAGGTTCTATTGCCGTCTGAAATGACCACACCTCCACTATTTATATGGCTCGCTTATTCCACTTAATTGTGCTCACTACAATTTTTACAATTATATCATCAATGTCTACTTTAAGAACTATCAAACAAATCGTCGCTGCCATCGAACAAGGTGAAGGTGTTGGAGCCAGAGTTCGTCGTACTATCGGTACTAGAGCTGTTAGAAATTTCACTCCATTCTTATTGTTCGATCACTTTTCCTCCACTTCCGGTGGTTTCCCAGAACATCCTCACTCTGGTCAAGAAACCATTACTTTAATCTTAAAGGGTGCTGTTGCCCATGAAGATTTCACTGGTTCTAAGGGTGTCCTTTACGCTGGTGATCTTCAATTCATGACTGCTGGTAAGGGTGTTGTCCACTCTGAAATGCCAATCTACGATGAAGATGGTTCTCCAACCGTCGGTTTACAATTGTGGGTTGATTTACCAGAACACTTAAAGCACACTGAACCAAGATACAGAGATTTAAAGTCTTGGGAAATTCCAGAAGTTGTTAAGCAAGATGGTAAGCTTAAGGTTAAGGTTATTTCCGGTAAGAGTTACGGTATTGACTCTGTCAAGGATTTAGCTTACACCCCAGTTAACTACTACTACTACACCATGAAGCCAGGTTCTAACTTCAGACAAGAACTTTCTAAAAACTTCAACTACTTCTTGTACGTCTTGAAGGGTAACACTTTAGTCCTTAACGATGACACCCGTATCAAGCAATTCGACAATGTTATTTTCAATGAAGAAGGTGATGCCGTCGAAGGTGTTAACCCACCAAATGGTGAAGATCTTGAATTCGTCATCATCGGTGGTCAAAAGTTAGAACAAGAAATTATTCAACACGGTCCATTCGTGGCCACCTCTCAACAAGGTATCCAAAAGGCATTCGTTGACTACCAATTCGCTCAAAACGGTTTTGAAAACCTTAGATCTTGGAAGTCTTTGATCTCCAAGGGTGTTACCAAGGAAATGGTTGAAGGTCCATTACAAGGTAACTTGGATGAAAGAGAAAAGAAGAGACAAGAATACTTGGCTACTACTGAATGTATCGCTGCTGAACCAGTTGATGAAGAAGCCAAGCCAAAGGATGACGAATTGTAATCAAACCATGTAAAGCTTGACGCCTTGCATGACTGTCATGAATGTCGATAAATAGTTTATAATATTATGCTTATTGTTAATTAATATTACTTATAGATAATAATTTTCCGAGAGAAAAAAAAAACAAGAACACCTTATTGGTTGTTTGATCTGTAGAGTTTTTTTTTAGAGATTGTTATAGAATTATCGTGAAAAGTTCGGAACTTTTTGGGTCCAGTTTATTTTGAATAGCTGATCACATCGCGTACCCCACATATTATTGTTTCCTGCATAATGCCTACGAGGGATGTCAATGTCCAATTGGTCCTGATGCGAAGACCCCAATTGTTTTAACTAACTATTGGTTCATTCCAACTAATTAAACCTGAAGTTATATAATTCGGCTTGTACGGTGAAAGTTTCAAGTCTTGACATTGAGGCTGTACCATTTTGAAAAATCTTTAATGCATCGGGTTTGCAAATCTTTGTGACGTCAAATTGCTTGGATACTGAACCGAAGGTTCCGAAGAACTTTTTACACGGAATTCGCAGCCCAAATAATTTTTCTGGTGGCTCCTAATATTAGTTCCGTTTCCCTTTATGCGATTATGTAATGGTCCGTGTCCAGACAAGAGAGATATGAGGCTCATCAAATTATTCAAATCACGTTTCTTTCCACCTCTTCCCCCCTCACTAACACTCCACTCTAATAATTACTAGGACCTGATCTTTACAAAAAAATTAAAAATAGGGGCCATCTATATCTTTCAACCTCTCAATGTCACCCGAACTGGTTGCCAGGAATCAAATGACCATAATACAACATTTGTTTCAAAATAATAGATCCTAATTGGTTGAAGTATGTCACGTGATACACATCTATACACCGCGATATGTTTAAACGCGTCCTATGTATAATCAACCACTATGACCATGGACGCTTCACCAGAAGAGGTGGAACACCTATCATCGGAGCTCTTTAAGAATGAGCATATCGTCACATATCACACTTTCTCAAGAAAATTGGGTATTCATACTTCCCACGCAAAAACTGTCCTCAGTGAGTTCTATTTCAAGAACAAGGATAAACTTACAGCATCTTTCATAATAACAGGAATATCAGAAACAGGTCCATTGATTAAACTTTCCAATACCGAATCTAGTTTAGATGAAGATGTCAAATTATTCAAAACCATTCACACCACACATGTTTACAGTTTAACCCCCCTGAAAAATCAATATACCACATATGACATTGCTATGAAAGAATTAGATAATCCAACCTTATATGACAATTCTGAATTATATTATAAAAATGGTATGATCAAAGGTCCTGAACTCAAGGAAGTGGAGGTTCCTGTTCGTGGTGCTCCTGTCAAGAGAGAACCAGCAAGTAGATCACCTGCTCCAGCTGCTGCTGCTGCTCCAGTTGCTTCTGGTAAGGCTGCAACTCCTGCTTCTAAACCAGTTAAAAGTGCAGGACTCATGTCTTCATATGTTTCCAGAAAACAACAAGCTAAGGCTCCTACAAACACAATATCACGTTTTGCAACCAAGACAGAACCAATTGCTCCAGCAAAGAGAAAACTGGAACTGCCAAGTGGATACCAATACACATCTAGAAAAGCAGAGAAAAAAGAACCTAAAGAAAGAGTGGTGGTTTCAACTCCTGTTGAAGATGAAGGACCAATGGAAGAAGAAAAACGTGCACCAAAGGCTAATTCTGAGGCGCTTGCCAAGATGTTTGACGATGAAGATTTCAGTGATTTTGGTGATGATGATGAAGAAGATAAGAAAGAGCCTACTCCTATGGATATAGATGAAAAGCCACAGGAAACTCAGCCAGAAACTGTAGAAGAGATGTTCGTCCCAGAAGAAGAAGAGGAAGAACAAGAAGCACCAGAAGATGCAGAAATGAAGGAAGACTCTCCAAAAGAAGAAGAACCTGCAAAAGAAGACATGGTAGACGAAGATGGCTTTGTCGTCACATATAGAAAGAAACCAAAAACTGAAACCAAACCAAAAACAGCCACTAATCCTAGACCTAAGCCTGCATCGAAGCCTAAGCCTAAAGGTGACGGGAAAAAGAAACAAAGTTCATTAATGAGTTTCTTTGGGAAATAAATGGTGAACCTGTGATCAGTAACACATGATCCAATGCCTAATTAGGCAAAAAATATGGCAAATTTATTGATGGTATTCAGAAATATTTTAACTTGCCAGGAACATAGAGTCAAGAAAAGGGCTTAACCTGCCAACTCAGTAACATACTAAGGGAACAAGGTTTTAATGGTTGTACTGAACATATTATCTAGTCTATATCTAACGGTGCATAGGTTTAGTATCGTGCTCATATCACTCACTCGTATATCACGAAGTCGTTTGGTTTGATAACTCCCGTATCTCATTGCCAAGATACAAACGTGATTTCCCCAGATAGGGAATATAGAGAATTAATTATGTAAATATGAGCGGATACATGCTTTGTAACAAATCCGAATTCTAATACAAGTAACTTTTTTTGCATCGATTATCAATTTATTCACTCACTATTGACCAAGTTTGTTATAAGGTATGAGCCCAGAAAAATGAGCCGTATAATGTTTTTTTGTTTACCATTAAGATTCCAATATTGGTCAGGTAACCAGTGGGCCAGCCCTCAAGTTTAGTACCCTAATTACCAGATTTAGGCACCAAGACTTTCTCTATGAGTAGTCCTTTTATTTCCGGGCTGTATGCAGTATTGACCCAATTGGGGTTTATAAAATTTCCTGATTCGGAAAGCTTCGATTGAGATGGACCTAATCAGGAAGTGGAGCGAAAGACATTAGTATGCCTAAACAGGTAATTTTAGTCTTGCAACCAAGGGTGCAAATTTGGATAATTTGAACACCAATTGGTTTGGGGATTCAATCTAAAACTTTATATATAGGTGCATATTCCTCGAGCCCCGGTTATAAGCCTCTATCACTCGATTCACTCTTTTGTCATTCGTTAAGTATGAAGTTATCTCACACTACTGCTGTTGCCATCTTGGCTTGTACTGCCTTTGCTAATGCTGCTCCAGCAGCTCCAGGTTCTTTTGAATCTAACTCTCTTCAAGTTAGAGAAGCTTCCAATGCTGAATTAACCAACTTGATTGCTCAAATTGATGCTCATGTTGCTAAGAGAGATGGAATGTCTGAAGTTGAATTAGCTAAGAGAGATTACAAGATTGTCACTGATGTCTTGGCTGCTATTGACAAGACCAACTTGGCTCCACAAATTCTTCACTACTTGGCCACCAACCCAACCTTCCAACCAATTGTCATCAAGACCATTGTTGCCGTTTTAGAATCTGGTGCCATTAACTTGCAATCCTTATTCCAAGCTTTGGACAAGTCTAACTTGATTGGTACTGTCCTTCAACAACTTATTTCTGATTGTTCCTTATATGTTGAAATCTTCAACATTGCTAAGGGATTAATCTCTAACTTGGCTCAATCCGTCA
This sequence comes from Suhomyces anneliseae, assembly GCA_030568535.1. Classification (NCBI taxonomy): domain Eukaryota; kingdom Fungi; phylum Ascomycota; class Pichiomycetes; order Serinales; family Debaryomycetaceae; genus Suhomyces; species Suhomyces anneliseae. The sequence goes on from JAJMGB010000032.1 coordinate 56,394, forward strand.
AGTCTAAGATTCAATCTGGTAACTCCAAGAGAGAATTATTAGCTGCCAACTTCCAAACCCGTGAACTTGATTCTCAATCCTTCATTGACCAAATCGATCAACTTGAAAAGAGAGATATTAACGTAGACAATGCCATTGTTGTGAATTTATTGGATTCCTTAGGTAAGTCTGGTTTAGCATCTTCTGTTGTCAAGTCTATCATCACTGACTCCAGTTACATTCCATTCGCCGTTAACTTGATTCAATCCGTCTTACAAAGTCACGCCTTGAACATCGGTGAACTTCTTACTGCCCTTAAGAACTCTAACTTGGTTCCAGACTTGTTACGTCAAATCTTAACTGTTGACACCTTCAAGACTGTTGCTGAAAACGCCTTCGCTGCCTTTGCTGGTAAGTGTTCTGGTGCTCCATCTGGTGGTTCCGGTTCTGGCTCTGGTTCTGGTTCTGGTTCCGGTTCCGGTTCTGGTTCTGGTTCTGGTGGTAAGGCTGTCAACCCATGTAAGAGAAGAAGAAAGAGATCTAACTACTAAACAAAAAAACGTTAAACGTGAAAGAAACTGCAGGGCAGTCAAAAACGATAAATGTCTTATACCAACTTGTATACTTATGAATATTAATTAAAAAAATTAATCAACGAATAATTAATCGAAAATCTTCTGCTTGTAGCTTATAGCTTGTAACTTGTAGAAAATCATCTCAAATGTACGAGGTCGTATCATTTAATAATAACATCTTGTTAGGCGGTGCGTTAGTTAGATTGTTTGTAGCGTGGTCGCCTCGTGATTGTCTAGAACCTTTGATCTCCAGTGTTTTTTTTTTTTTTTTTTCTCAAGGCACTCAACTTGCCGAAAATCGCACGGACCAATAGACCAAGGACCTAGACCAATCTTTAAGAGCGAAAATACTGTAGAAGCTATTGTGGTTAACAGATATAGATATCTGGTGGTGATACTAATAATTTAACAAACATTTTGAATTTATATCGAATATCATAATTTTTAGTTTAGTTTATTGATACACTTTTGAATTTTACTAAAGTTTTCAAAATTATCATAATTATCAATAATTTTAAAATTATACTTAATTATCATTAACCGTTGTATCAAAATTTCAAAACCTACGAAAAACTAGGTAAGTTACCACAACTTAAGAGACTTGCTTTCAAAATACTTCTAAACTTCACCAAATGCCGTTTGGGCTATTGTTACTTTCGGGGGCTATTGCAGCTTACTACCCCTGGTTATTGTTATCAAAAAGCCACCGTCTAAATGCCGGTAAACGAAATCATTACACAGGAAAGTCGAGAAAACACATAGACTAGAAATGAAATATCCAAAATTACCCCTCAAGACGTTCAAAGGGTGTTAATTTTTGTTAAAAAAGAAAAACCTTGTTAAAGTGTAGAGTGCCTTAAAGCTGTTATCCACCCACCCAAACCTAAGAAATTATAGAGTGTCAAAACGCGGCTTTATTATGTAAACAAACCTCGCTTAAAATATTTTCAGCCGCAATTTGATAACTAACTTTAGAACTTTATTGAACCTTCTACTTACTATTGGGAGAGAGTTTAAAAAAAAACGATGAAACCACATTCCTGTTCTTCAATGAGATTTAATGCTTAATTTACCGATATAATTGTCCTTACCACCGCAACCTTATTTAGTAGATTTCACCTGTGGTTGCTGTGAACGGCGACTAACCGCATTTTGTTTCTATACATCAAACTAAGTGTAGGTTGAGTGCCCCGTGCGCGTAGTAGTAAAATTTCAAACAAAAACCAATACAAAAGAAAACCTAACTAACAGTTAGCTAGGGTAAAAAAAAAAAAGTTATAAGTAGAAACCATCCTGCACAAGCAGAAGCAAAAGTGAAAAAAATCATCATCATACCTTTCCATAACCTCAAGAAAGCCGCATCTACCAATTAAAAACAATCGAATCACTTCTACCATCGCGTTTACAAGTACACCTTCACCCCAGTTCACGCCTTTTTTTTTAGTCTATACTTCTTACTCGTCTCGTCTCATCCCCCGATCTGGCTAAATATAAACAACCAATCCATCATTCACGTGACACATACATATATCGGCAATTCCATTCCAGTTCCCTCCCCTGCACATCTTCGTGTAGTTTATTGTCTCTATTCGTATCTACAGAGACAGACAACAACTTTCAAATACTCAAATTTATTGGTCTTTTTTTTTTATAATATTGATTCCTTATTATTATCATCTTCCTTAAGCTTGTATATCCATTTTAGACTGACACCCACTTATATTCTTTCGTTTTTCCAAGTCAGTCTATGAAAGAAGATAAATCAAGCTCATCCAAGGAGGTGGACCCTCTTGACCGGCTTCCTAGAGAAGGCCTGTCATATTCACAGGCAGTATCTCAAGCTCAATCTTCACAATTCTCCAATCCTCCAGGTCCAAGTCCTATCCCAGGTACTCCTCAACTGTCAATACTGAGTCCATCTGATCCTGAATATACTTCTCCAAGTAAATCATTCAAGAACTTTTTCCGTAATCGTGCTTCAGCTTATTCCATTGAAAGTATTAGTGAAGAACCAGAACTTGCCAGAAATCGTAACAAGAAAAATTCTTTCATATCAATAGGAAGTGAATTAGCTCCTTCAAGATCACCAGCAAAATCCTTTTCAGGAGGTTTCAATTCTTTATTACATCTTAAATTCGCCAAATCTAGATCCTCCCTTGGATCTTCTAATTCTATACCCCAAGAAACTAATGAGAAACGTACCACTATTGAAGATTTCGCTGATACTTCTTCTTCTGAACTGTCCAAAGATGGTTATGATTCAGATTCCATAAATTCCATTCTTAATGAATATGAATCCCAATCAAAACATGTTTCCCAGGCAGATACTTCCAACACAAACTTTGTATTCAAAGAAGAATTCGATGAAACAGAATCTTCAAAGGGTTCTGCTCAAAAGAGAGCTTCTATGAAATCAGTCGAAACTCAAGGCTCTTCCAATATTATAATACCCAGACCATCCACCCTTAACAGATCAGGAAGTGCAAGTAGATCAAGACCATCTATTGATGTGGCTCTTTCTCATACCATCGATCCAGCAGATTTCCCAACTCCTACAAGTGCAAAGAGAATATCAGGATCATCATCCAGTGATAGTTATGGTTTAAGCAGAAACAGTAGTGTTGCCAGTCAAAAATTCAGACTTCATAATGATAAAATCGAACCTATTGCAAGAGTTAAAGATCAAAGATCCATCAAAGAAAGAGCAAATGTCATAAGTGCATCTTCAAATATTGATATGAACAGATTTTCCCTGGTAACTGTTTTATCAGATTCAAGTAATGCTGAAACAAAATACCCAGAGCCAGATGTCACCCCAAATCAAACACCAATGAGAAAACCAAATAGAGCAAATACTGATAGTCTCCAAGGATCTTCAGGAACCAGTAATCCACCAAATTCTATTCAAAGTGATCCTATAGAATTCCAAGATTCTCCTGGTACTAATAGTAGTCAAAAGATTAAGGAAGAAGGTGGTAGACCACTTTCAGAAGTGAAATTTGCCCCAGATGAAACTGCCCTTAAAGATACCACCTATAGACTGTCGATAATAAATCCTGACGAAACAGCCCTTAAGAACAGTTCAAGTATGAGTGAAGAGAATAAAAGAGGAACTATGAGATCATCATTATCTTCAGGTGAACTTTTGAATACTTTGGAGAATTTTTATGATAAACGTAATAGTGATGGAAGTGGAAGCAACCATGGAAGTCATCCTGGAAGTGTTAATTTACTTCTGAATAAATCATTTGCACCTCAAGCTTCTTCAACCTTGAGAAATAGTCAAGACTATCCTAAAAGTGGTGTGGCCAACCTTACTGCAGGTCTTGATTCTAATACTGAATTACCTATCATGTTATATAAAGTTCAAGATAAAGATTATGATGAAGGAAACCAAAGATGGTCAGTTTATGAAAATAAAAGATCGTCTGATCAAGGTCAACATAAACCACAAAAGAGCAGTGATAGTGATAGTGATGAACAAGAAAGAATGAAGTTTCAACAACCACCTGCTGCCAAAAAACTTTATGAAACTGGTGGTCGTTCAGAAAGTAATCAAACTTTCAAAAGTGCATTTTCTCAAGTATCCTCTCGTCATGAACATCCATCACCAACAGTACCACTTGCTGAAAGTAATAAAGACTATATTGAACAAAATTTCAATGCTCATATTGGTGATTTCAGACGTGATAAACCAAGATCAGTATCAGCCAAAAATTCTCATGGATCTTTAAGATCTCCTGAACCTGCAGTTATAAGAAACACCTCTAAACTCAGAACCGAAGGAGCTTCGGATGGATCAGTAAGGAATTCATTTGACATGGACGATATCGAAAAACAAATTCAAGAACTTCAACATCCACAACAACAACCAAAGCACTCATTCTATCTGATGGGATACTTTAGTGCTATGATGATATTAGGATTAATTATACCCCCTATCTACTTCTTGGTGGCCCTTGGAGTATTTGATAGTACCAATACCACTCAACAATATTACCCTGGTCTTGCTAACGATAGAGCTCTGGTCAATAGATTTTCAAAGACTCAAAAGCTCCTTAGTTTGGCAATTGGTTTGTTTTGGTTATTAGTAATTTTAGCCATGATTGGTATAGGTTTAGGATTGGGAATAACCCGAGAATGAACCAATTCCTTGATCTTCATTTGAGTTACACTAACCTAATTTGTTGATCATATCACCAACTTCATCGAATGGGACCATTCAAGTTTGGTCCAATTCTTTGGCTGTTGTTTTGCATCGTTTATACCCATTAGCATATCTGGTTTTTTAATTTTTTTTGACCTTCTCTCGTTTTGGTTCCACTTTTGCACCCATTTGAGTTATGGGTGTTGGAACCATCCAAGGTAGTTCTATGCCATGAGCATGCCTATATTTTTCGTGCATCTCTACTGTATATTATAATCGATTCCTGGCATCCATCAATGTAGAAAGAATAAAAGAGACATATTGAAGCAATTGGTTATGAAGTTCATCTCAGTTACTCCTTTTTGTCAAGGTTACTCCTATTTCCCAGGCCATAAAATTGGAGGCAAGATCAAAGGACCAATTGAACCAAATCAAATAAAGTACCTTGGCTTGTCGGTTGCTCCTACTTGTTGTAGCATGATGTCCATTATGGTTTTGAAACGGCTTATTATCAGTCCTTTTGATTAAGCCTGATCAGTTCAGTTCAGACTAATTCTAATACCAATTGGTATTCTCCATATACAAATCCTACAAGTATATATGCTCGTGACCAATTACAATTGATAGGTAGATAGACCCTAATAATCAGATACTTGTGGACTTTTGTCACTTTGTCACTTTGTCACTTTGTCACTTTGTTTCATCTTGGTCGCACTGCATCTACATTCTTTTGTCAGTCATGATTAATAGGAGTAAAAAATGGTGGCGGTCTTGAAATTCATTGCTCGGGCCCACAATCCCTTAACTCTTCGATGGTTACCCCAGCACACACAACCTTCGCTCTATATGTGGTGCACGATTCACGCATTTTAGATCTTTAAATGTAATAGTAAACAGACTCCTGAATTAATGAATGAACCGTAGAGGCGACCTTGGACAATATCCGAACATACCTAAAGTGTTCCGATGATACCGTAGCAACAGAAGTATCGGACCACTAAAAGTCGTTATAATTTCATGGTATCTTCGGTAGTCTAAAAATCACTTTTAGTTATAAATTCGGTGCCCCATATCAAGACCGAGGCGTGCTCCCACCAAAAACCTGACCACCCATTTTATGGGGCCAATCTGGAGAAGCAACTACTAGTATCAACGTGATTCATACTACAAGAACTAGTTTAATACCAAGTTCTTATCAATCATTTTACTTACTACCATTAAAAAGACTAATATTAATTAAGTCGAATACTCGATTGGTTAATTGTCATACATCAAGAACCTTAACAGTGCCACTGATAAGATAAGAAGGAATCTAAGCGGGTTTCTCAGTTAAGAGTTCATACATTTCTACAAGATCATAAAAAAAGTTAGGTCAAAATTAATTTAAAACACTGAGTTTGATTTTCAGGTTAATCAGTTCATCTTCATCATGGGAAATGTACCTGCAAAGGAAGGAAGAAGTAGATCAAACACATATTCTTCTTCCAATACTGTTAACTCCGATGTAACTGGATTTATAACCAGAAATGCCGGACTGGGTGGATCAGGAAGTAGAAGAAATACCCTTCCAACATCATATGGAGCTGGATCACTCTTGGAATTTAAAAAATCTAAACGGAAGGAAGAAAAAGATAAATCTCGTGAACATCACTATAAATCTTTAGTGGTACGGTATGTTGAAAATGTTGATGGTGGATTTTTAGCACCTTTTGGTACTTATAAATCCAATCTTGATTTTAATACGGATGTGGTAAGACTGCTTATTATTAAACGTCAATTGTCTCCATTTTATACTCCATTACAGGATTTTGATGACAGTTGGTCTGATGAAGAATTATTAATTCTTTTATCTCAATTAACTCTTCATTCAATCGAAACAGCATTTTCTGATCAAGAAGAAGAAGATGATATCGATAATCATAAAATTCATAAATCTGCAAATTATTATAAGAGGCAAGAACAAAAGATGAATCTTAAAGCATTAATCCAAAGAATGAAAGATGTTCAAAAGGAAGAAGAAAATAGATTCATGGAAGAAAAATTAAAAGTTAAAGCTCTGAATAGTTATCAAGATTGTCCTGATCTTAGTAATAAAGAATTACAACTTAGACTTTATCGAAATGCTACAGAATGTCCAATTTGTTTCTTATATTATCCTAGAAACCTTAATGTTTCTAGATGTTGTGCACAACCAATTTGTACCGAATGTTTTGTACAAATTAAACGGTTAGATCCTCATTCTCCTCATGATGATCCTTCAAATCAGCAAGGTTCTGATGCATTACCACATACATTAATTTCTGAATCTGCAAGTTGTCCATATTGTGCTTCACCTGATTTTGGTGTAACTTATGATGCACCTCCAGATATCAGCACAGGAATTGGAGGTCTAGTTAAAGGTAGTCAATATACTAATGAAATTCCAAAAGATTCAGAAACAGTCATTTCTTCATCCTCCAATGAAACTCCAATTCCTAACCAAGATGAAATTGTTATGAAAAAGGGACCTTCGAGAAGAAGAAGTTCTTTAGCTGCCAATGCAGCTGGTGTAATTACTATAGATACAATTAGACCTGATTGGGAACAAAAACTTACTTCTGCAAGAAATAAATTAGCTAGAAAAGCTGCTACAGCAAGTGCAATTCATGCATCTAACTTGATTATTCAAGGTGATGAATCTGACCAAAGAAATGATCGGGATCCAAGAAGAAATAATCAAAGAAACCAACATTTACAATCGGTTGAAGATAGAATGATCGAAGAAGCTTTAAGGTTATCATTGTTGGATGAAGAAGATAGACAAAGAAAAGCAGAATTGGAGAAAAAGAAGCAACAAAATAATCAACAAAATAATAATGAACAAACGAGTGAAACTCCAGAATAGATTGCTGGCCAAAGTAAAAGCTTCAATTTTATCTGCATATATTAGAATCAAGACTAGAAGTAAGACAAACTACGTTTCTGGATTATTTCAGTCCATATTGGGTATTAATTTAGGATCTAAGTCTAATCTTGGGGTTTTTACGATCAATTTTATTTCATTTGGCCCGAAATATGCGGTAATTAAGCTTTAAAACCCTTATTATGATGTCAATTACAACATCTTACAATTGCTAGTAATTGAAAATTCTGAATTGTTCAGCACAGACTAGATTTGACAATGTATTGATTGTCAAACTACAATAGAGATAAATAATTTTCTAGGTTGTTACATTGAGATTTTTTTTGGGGCGGTCTCTTATTTGGGATAAATTGGACCCGTGTATAGTCATATCATATACGAAGTCGTGCATGTAAAAGCAAAAGCAAGAAAGGAACTGACGAACAGTACTTTTTTATTAGAGGAGGTGAATGATTAAAGTATTAAATGTGATAATTCGTTAATCAAATTACTGTTACTTTAAGGTCAAACACAAATTTACCATATGTATGTGACAGAGTGAAGGCTTATGCCATCGCGTCAATTTTTAGGTAGCTTTTTTTTAAGGGATAATTCCGACGGTTGAAAACATTGTAGAGTACATATTATAGATGACTAGCGATGATCGCTTAACCATGAAGGGCTTAATTACTATAGCAACTACGTACAAACAGGAGGCAAGGGATGCGATGATATGCACATGTACTGTAGAAGTTTAGGGCACGGGTGACATAAATCAATGGACCTTTTTATAAGGTAACGAAACACGAAAGAAAGAAAGAAAGACAGATGCAAATGGTATGATGATTATCATGTGCAAAGCAGCCTCAGTGGTAACCAACTCGATCCAATCGCAGGAACGGCGCCTCGTAATCATTGGGACTAGACCTTTAAAATATGAGTGATATATCAAGAAAATGATGGAAAAGTGATGGTCTTGATTGGGGAAATTAAACGCATAGGTTAATAACACAAAAGTTAACTAGTGTTAGATTAGGAAGTTTTGTGCAAAAAAAAAATACAATAGGTAGCAAACACACGACACATATTATCATATTATCGCGTTGACAATTGGACAATACAGATGCTTGAGGGAGGATTATAATAATTAATTATTAGTATGATGTAGGTAATTGTTTTAAATTGTTAAATAGAAATTGAACCCTCAGGTTTTAATGTAGTCATAAGTACCAAGGGTTAACTGTAGTAAGTAAGGAGAAAATTACATTTTTAAGGGTGATGGCGTTGCAAGAAGGAATGCTCTAATAATAACGGTCAATTTTGATATCAGTGTAACATAATTACGGCGTGCCTGCATGAATATTTTTCATGAGGATGAGGTGATGATGATGCCCCTCCACCACACGATTAATATATTAATACCGATCTGAAGATCTTGATATAAAATAAAAAGAAAATAACCACTTGGTCGGTGGAATCCGATGATCAAAATCCACTTAAATTATCAATTAGTTATATCATTATCATCATATTAACTTTCCCAATTTTTACAGTAAAAATCCCAATGTAATCGGAACTGGGTTCGCACGCACGCAGTTGTTTGTAGGATCTTCCTCCCCCCAAATCTCCCATTCTCGGTTATCCTTATTGTTCTAAATTGTAATATTTTCATGCGTGGCTATTGTTATTTTTCTGCGTTAGGATAACTACCGGTCAAAGAAAGACGAAAGTCTATTTATTGTAATAAATAACTTGTGTCTAGTTACATAAGCACACATCCCACAAATTCTCTTATTGGCGGGTCAAATCCATCAAGTTTAATAATCGAGGCGCATATCTAAAGGGCTATACATCTGGACTTCTCAATCTTATAATTTTGGTTTCGAAATTGTTTCATCAACTAAACATTACTTTTGTTAAGATCCTTATCCATATCACAAATTTTTTTTTTTTCAAGGCTCTAAGCAATCTCCAGTTAAACATCAATTTGGGTGGTACCTTGCATCTGTCTACCTCATCTATTTTCCGGCGCCTTCCTTAAACTTGCCGCCATTCATTGAGAGTTGTCAACAGCTGTTATAAATATTGCTGACCTTCCAATATTTGACTCTTGTGACAACCGATTCTTTTTGTTATCACCCCCCCTCCATCCCCTTACTTTTGTTTTTTTTTGTTGTTGTTCTTTGTTGTTGATATACACAAGTAACGATACAAGTACCTTCGTGCTAGTATCATAGCCACACAGCCAAAACCACCACATCTAATAATTGCCATTAGCTTTTCATCTTATAGACATTGGTACAATCAAAGAAACAAAATAATTCATTAATGTCATGCCGGAGATATCGCTAAGAAGTGACTTCGTAATACCCGAGGCTGTCAATTCCCTCCCTACCAAACGACTGTTTGACTTCAATTCCCATCGTTTAAGAGAATCTACCAAGTTAGCCAAAGAGTTCGAATTATCCAATAGTACCAGCAATGAACTTATCCTTCGTATTAAAATGATTGGAGTCAATTACCAAACTGATTTTCAAAGTTTCAAAAAACCAACTTCTCAATATAATACCAATCTCTTCAGTACAAGATTAAGTCAAGGTAATCAACATCGTCGTCATAACAGAAATCTCGTATCAGCAATAGTCCCTGGTAATAAAATCATCGGTAAAATCCATTCCACAACCAATCATCCTTCCCTTAATATGTTTAAAGAATCATCAGCAAATTCCAAATATTTGGTATTCCCTTATTCCAATTGTATTAATCAAAATAGACAAGAAAAATGTACCAATTGTCAACAAATTGAAGATCTCCCATTATCATATCATTCATATAAATTGCATCATAAATATCCATGTTTAGAAAATTTAATCTATGGAAATACTATAGATGGAGGACTTCAAGATTATTTAAAAATCACCAATCCTGACCAAACATTAGTTAAAATTCCTGAATATGTTAGTCTTCATGATAGTTGTTTTGTCCTCGAAAACATGTTACCATTTTATTCATTTATAAAAGATCATTTAATGGATAATGTCCTGGGTAAATCTTCAGGTGATGATAATGGACTTGGAAGTATTTTAATTGTGCTTAATGATATTAATAAAGAAGTTAATGATATTTTGATTGTTATTAAACATTTTCAAATCGATCAAAAAACCGTCAGTTTTGTGGATAAAAGAAAAATAGAAAAAATGTCTGAAACTGAACGTTCAAATTATAGAAAGGTTTTCAGACATGCATTTTTATTTAATGTTAATGATGATTCCGTAAGATTTGCTACTTTATCAATTAATTCACCAGGATTAGAATCTACTAAATCAAGATACAATATTGTGTTATTTGATCAACATAATCCTGAATCATTAAGCAAAAACAAATACTTGAACAAGTATCATAATGATAAAACTTATCATCAATACAAATTGAGTTACAAAGATAAGATCAATGTTGAAGAATTATTGAAAATCATATCCAGTTTAAACCGTAAAATCAGAAAATCAGAACCTAAAGAATCAAAAGATTCTTCTGACCTGATGGATTCAAAATTATTGGATCATTCTAATAGACCTTCAATTGGATCGATTGAATCAAATGGATCAACATTTTCAGGTCAAACCTCGATTCATTCAGATAGTACTTCCTCAACCATAGTATCCAAAGTAGATGAAAAAGCACCTGTGAAAAACTTGAGATTTAGAGAGGATGAATCAATCATTGATGAAACTGCTATAAGAAAAATCCAATCTCCTCGTCATTATTCATGGCTTTGGTATGACAAAGATTATGATTTATGTAATGAACATGAACAATCTGATGATGAGGACGATGATGATTACTATTATGATACTACTGATAAAAAATGTCATAGTGTCAAGCAGATTAATAAATTGATTGAAAATCCAAGATATTTATCAAGAGTATGTTATGCAAACAGATCAAAACCTGTTAAATTAAATGCTTTTGTTTTTTCATAACTGCAACCAACTTTACTTTCAACTATGACCATGATCTTCCTTTGTTTCTTTTACCTCCATTTGTCTTACCTTCAAGTGAGTTTTTACATCCTAATATCTTTCATTTTGTCAATGACCTACTAATTGTTTGCTTACGGTCTACTGTATTTATCTTGATTGATTTAATTGGTTCTATTAATGTCTCCCTGGTACCAATTACTCTTATGCTGGTTCTAATTCTTTATTATTGTCTTATTATTCTTTTGTCGAGATGACTTGTATATACTAATGTATATTATGTGAAATGTGAACAATGTCCACAACAAACGAAATCATTCGTTGTAGAATGCTATCTTTTTGTAATTTTTTTTGAGGTGCAATCTTGAGATCATTGTCTATTTATTTCAAGAATTTAATCGGTTGATGCTTTTGTTCCCAATTCTCTAAAAGTATCAGTTAAAATGCTTCTTAATTTATACAAATTCAACACTCTTAATTTCTCATCCTTCAAATGGGCATTATCTGATGCTTGACCACATGGGATTTGAGCAGCTGGAGCATCAAAACACTTCTCTAAGAATCTAATAGAAGGAATAGAACCACCTTCTCTAATAAACAATGGTTCCATTCCCCAATTTTCTTTAGTTTTCTCATAAAGAATCTTATAGACATGATTAGAAGGATCTCCTAACCATGGTTCTGCTTCATGGAAAATATTAATCAGGAAATGATTTCCAGATTTCAATTTCTTGAATTTTGCTTCAAGGAAATCAGTTAAAGATTGTTTAATTTTAGCCAAATCTTGATTAGGCACAATTCTAATGGAAATCGTAGCTTTAGCGACTTGAGGAATAACAGTGTTATTATTAGGACCAGAAACTTGGATTTTATGGATGGTCAAAGAAGGATTTCTCCATTTGGCCATTAATGACTGAAGATCTTGGTTATTAATATTCTTATCAAGAGCAGTTCTTTCAATATTTTGATATAATTCAACTTCCTTAGCAGTTAAACGTAAAACATCATCATAGAACCCATCGAGATTAATTTTATCAGTTTCTTGATCAATCAATTGTCCTAATATGTGTATCATATCCATAGTTGGTTCTTTCAGGACACCACCATCAACACCAGAATGACGATCTGGTTTATCAGATTTAATGGTCACAGATGCATTGATAACTCCTCTAAGACCGTAGTTAAGACATGGGGTTTCATCATCTAACCAATAAGAGTTTGAAAGCATAACCCAATCAATATCTCCAATGAGTGATTTATGTTGATTAACCACATTTTGGAATCCAATAGATCCACATTCTTCTTCACCTTCAATGATGAAAACCACATCAGATGAAAGTTCTTGTTTATGGTATAATTCAGCAACAGCATAAATGGCTGCAAGAATAGGTCCTTTATTATCACTAACACCACGAGCATAAAGATTACCATCCTTGGCAGTCAAGATAAATGGATCAGTTGACCAATCGGTAGCCTCACTGTTAGTGGCATCAACCACATCATAATGCCCATACCAAAGTACTCTAGTGCTTGGACCTTCTACTGAGTTATTTTTTCTGAAACAAGAATAAACGATTGGATTACCATTTTCAACTGGTAATAACTTAGTTTCACCAGCACCAAGTAAATTTAATAAATTAGTTAAGAATTGAGCACATTGACGAGAATCTTCCAAGTAAAGGGAAGGGAATTTGGAGATTGTCTTGAAAGAGGTACATTTTTGAAGTGACTCTAACAAATTTTCATTGGATAATGGAGGGCCCTTGTTCGATTGATGTTTAATAGCACAATCGGTTAACATAGGTTTCTTGGATCCAATACTAGTAATATCCCATAAACATAATGCTTTATGACCACCGGAAAGAAGATAAGTAGTACCATTTTCATCATTAAAAATAGACACTGCCAAAACAGCACCGGTTTCTTCTTTATGATCATGATTGAATGCATAAGTATTCTCATCATCTGAGTTGATTTCGAGTTTGGTACTGAAATCTGAACGATTCATGTTACCATTATCATCATCAGAAGTTGAAGCTTCACCTCTAATCGAGAATTTAACTAAACCACCATGAGTTGAAGCTTTGAAAATGCAATCATTATGAATTCCAAGACTAAGTACTTCATCAAAACTGTTACCATCTTCAGATCCACTGAAATGGTAGGATCTAACTAATTGATAAGTAGTCAAATCCCATACATTAATGGTTGAATCACTTAATCCAACATAAAGGTAATCTTGGATGGCCATAGATAAAATAGATTCATCATTTTCCAAGGAAACCAATTTTGTTAAACTAGTTTTACCAGCATCCAGCTTAATTGCCCAAATATTAACAATACCATCACCACCACCAGAAATTAAAAGTTCTTGAGTACCAAAGACTGGTTTGTACATGCTCATACAATAAACATAACCGTTATGAGCAAATCTAATGATATCTTCATTACTGATTTCAATAATTTTAGTAGAATCTTTTGGAGTGCAACTAGAATTTTTTCTAAGTAATTGATGCTTAGTTTGAAGAGTATTAATAGATCCACCAGGACCTTTTGAATCAAAGAATTTATCGTAACGGAAATGTGGAAGACGATCAATAGTGGAATATTTTGTAGAACCATTTGATGATTTAAGGGAGAGTTTAATCCATAAAATAGAAGCATTTTGAGCACCAATAAATAATGTAGAAAGCAGTTCACTCCATGCAATAGAAAATATATCACCAATATCAACCAATGAGTAGATCACATGGGTGCAATCAATAGAGGATGAAATATTTGAAAGATCCCATACTTTAACCAACGAGTCAGAGCCGGCACTGAAAAGGTAGTTTTCATCCTCAGTGATCGATAAGGATAAAACAGAAGAAGGATGTTCATGACTGGAAGTGGAAGTTTCAAATTTTAAAGTATAATCCACCATGTCATAAACTAAGATCTTAGAGTCTTGGGTTCCACAGAAAAGAAGCTTCTTCTTAGGAGCCGGAACAACACATAATATGGATCTTGAATGGGACCATTTATGAATAAGTTTAGGAACTCCACCTCTGTTCAGGTTAGGCAATTCCGATTCAATTGACAATGGAGATGTGGATAATTTATAGGTCAGGTCCTGATTTTCCAATGATAAATCCGCTACTGTAAGATTTGCAGGATTAAGTCTCACTGGGGTTGATGATGAAGATGCTCTTGAATTAATTGGGTCTGGAGTGGAGGAATAACTGATAGGAAGTGTCGGACGTGATGGTTTCAGTACATATTCACCTTCATGGATTATTCCCCTACTGTAACGACGTGGCAGAGGACGTGAATGTGACATTGATGCAAAAGTTGTGGAGCTAAAAGCCGGATATAGATATGGGGAGGAACGATAAGGATTGGTTTTAGGGGTAAAGGATTGAATTGAAGTAATGAGGGTGTAGGTAGTGTATGTATCGGGTAGGTCCCTCGTCAACTGGTTGCCAAAAATATGGTTTTTGAGTTTTGGCTGTGTTTGTTGGTAGTCAGTAAACTAAGAGAACTATTTTAGCGGCAGGTCAGCCACAGTCGGCAGACCTTATCATCGCATGAGCTCGACGTGTGGCCGGTCACGTGAAAAGACTCAACCATCTGGTTACGTAATCGATTACGAATACACATCACTAGTGATCATCACAACCCAAATTAAAGGTACAATTAGCCGAACCAAGTAAGTCTCATGTGCTTAACTTAAACTTACGTCTGTTTAGTTAATCGATGGAATGTCGAGTATCGAATCGTTGCTTCCTAAAACTTGTTTAGAGATTGGTGTGTAGAGTGCAGAACTGGTGGCCTTAGCTTATGTGACAATACATTGAAGATATGGAGATATGTATGAGAAATGAACTACTGATATGAAAATCAGGAAAAGAATCAGTTGCTCTAGAGTCAGGTGACTGTAGACTTCGTTGGTGTTTCAGTGTTGGTAGCGTTGTATAGAGAGGGTAATGACCTTGTCATGTGACATGGCAACTGGGTTATAAGGTGAAAGAAGCAGTCACAATTGTAAAAAGAAAAGGTTGTATGAATCAAGAGGGCAAGATCTCCGAAAGCAGGTAAAGATGGAATGTTGCAGCGATCTTTAATACAACCTAGAAACCAATAACTCGTATTTGTTGAAGTTCATCGGACTTCTACACTATACGGAAATGTAGAAATCCATCCTTTTTGAGAATTATGCAGGCAAACGCCGTTAGGATTAATATTGACCCGTCCCCCAAACATCCGGACATCTTACCAATTGCAGAAAAATTGTAGAGAGCCATTGATTACTTACAGGACAAACGATAAAATTATAAGGCGTAGAGATGAGTAGTTTAATATTGAGGTAATTTATGTTTTGTTTGTAGTGATAGGACAGGAGAGGAAAAAAAAAAAAAATTTACTACTTGAAATTATTGCAAAATGATAGAGATTAGCCTATTTCATAAATAAAGTTATCAGTAATATCAAAAGAAGTTCGAACTTCTAGTATACTGGACCCTTTAACCACCACTTGGCACTGACCCTGAGTGGCAACGGTTTTATTTTCTTTGGATTGGCAGAACCTAGTGCCCAGAAATGGTATAAGGTCGTACGAGTGTTGAATTGAAAAGGTTTTAATGCAAAATGCAAGAACGCCGAGCTTATGTTCGTTGTTTGGGGATATTTTTCGCTCGATGGGGTACATATTCGTTCGTGCATATAGTATCGTTTTAACTGTTGGACGCACTCTTCGCTTATCTAAGGATCTTGGCTTAGCAGAATAAACTCTCGAGTTTCCACTAGGATGAAAGAGTCTATGCTAATCAAAGATGGTACCAATAAACAAGTTAAATATCTTTCTTGACATTCCCCACTTGCTAGAGTTTTTTTTTACCCCTTTTTTTAACCCCCACTTTCATCAAGTTTGTATCGGTTTTGTCCCAGATTGTTTTTGTTCCCCCCTTGTTTTATTACATAATCTCCACCATCGGGCTGGCTACACGTGAAAGAACATCGCTCGGCACCCCACGTGGGTCTAATTTATATTTTGGAAAAGCAATTTTCTTAGCTTTCATCCATCCGTATAAAGCTTAAGGTCACACGACAACTTACCACTTTTCTTAAGGTCAGACGATCATTAACCTCAACGGGAAGCTGTCAAATTTGCAGGTATCAACCAGTTGGTGTCAAAAAAAAGTTAAGTTTGTTACTGCGAAGGACCACTAAGCATGAAGTTTGCACATTCCCTTAAGTTTAACGCTGTGCCCGAATGGCAGGACAGTTATATCAACTATCCAAGCCTCAAAAAGGTTATTTACAAGCTTCAACAGGATCAACTCGCTGTTTCTGAGCCAAATGATGGTTCTTACAGCGTGGAAAGAATTAATCCAACCACCATCAGTCAACTTGTTGAAAACTACAAGTTTAACAAGAAGAAGGAAGGTAAAGCTCCAAGAGATGAAGAAGAAGCTATTGAAGGTAAAGGACGCTTTAGATCTAAGTTGATGAGAAAATTTAAGAAGAACGATGAGCAAAACATCAACGAAACTGAATCTGCTACTTCTGGTCCAGAAAAGCAAAGTTCAGTTGAATATCAAAGTTATGATGTTGAAAACTCTACCATCGTTTCATTTGGTGGTAATGATGATGCTGCCGATGATGATGAAGATGTCAGCTCTCAATCAGACTATAGCGATCCTGCATCTCCTAATTTCGACCCCCTTAAGGTTTTTGCCAAGCAGCTTTTATCTGAATTGCAGAAGATTAGCGAGTTCTACAATTCCAAGGAAAAAGAGCTTCTCAATGAATATGACAACTTGGTCAAGGATTTGAAAGCCAACAATGTTGACATCAGCGAAGTTTTCAAGTTCACCGATGTTTACAACCCTGAAAATACCGATGTTGTGAGTAACGATGCTCACCATCAATACAACATCAAGTCTACTCTTTCTAGAACTACTTCAGCCGCTTCTCCATTTGACACCATTAACCATGTTGACAATGATCATGACAGACACATGCATGATTTGGAAAAGCAAGACTACAAGATCGATGAAGTCGATGAAGAAGATGAAGACGATGATGATGACGATGATGACGATGATGAGGAAGAACACGGTGAATCCGCTCTTCTTTCTCACACTGATTTCAATGTCAAGCAACAAGTTAAAATTACCCTTAAGCGTAAATCTGCTGCTTTATTTATCGCATTGTCTGAACTTAAGTCTTTCATTGAATTGAACAGAATTGGTTTCACCAAGATCTGTAAGAAGTTCGACAAAACCTGCAACTATGCTATCAAGGCTGATTTCATCAACAACTACTTACCAGCTCACACTAAGGTTTTCCGTCCTGAAACCCTTAAGAACATGGATTTCTGTCTTGATGAATTAGTTAAGATGTACGCTTTCTTGTCTGGTAAGGTTGGTTCTAAGACCACTAACCAAGATTTGGAAAACATCAGAGAAGAATTGAAATCTCGTCTTCGTGACCACATTGTGTGGGAACGTAACACTGTTTGGAAGGATCTTTTATCTTTAGAAAAACGTTCTTACAACCTTGGTGTTGATGGTAACCAAACCAAGAAAATTGGTGATCTCGGTAATGATTCTATCATGTACATGAGAATGCGTCCAATCACTATTGGTAAGTTCACTGTCAATGTCCCTGCATCTTTTGTTACTTGGCAAATTGTTAAGTTATTGGTTACTATTGTTGTCTTCGCCATTTTAATGGCTGTCAAGACTTTCAATGATCCAGTTCAAGGTAGATGTTTGGCTGTTTTGGTTGCTTCTGCTATGTTATGGGCTTCTGAAGCTTTACCATTATATGTCACTGCTATGTTGGTCCCACTTCTTACTGTTACTTGTAAAATTCTTAAGAATCCAGATGGTTCTAATATGGAAGCTGCTGATGCTGGTGCTTACATTCTTAGTAAGATGTGGTCCTCAGTTATTATGATTTTAGTTGGTGGTTTCACTTTAGCTGCTGGTTTATCTAAGTACAATGTTGCTAAGGTTGTTTCTTCTTATATTCTTGCATTTGCTGGTACTAAACCACGTAACGTTTTAATTTCTATTATGGCTGTTTCTCTTTTCTTAGCCATGTGGATTTCTAATGTTGCTGCTCCAGTTCTTTGTTACTCATTGATTCAACCAGTTTTACGTACCTTACCAACCAAGTCTCCAATGGCTCAAGCTTTGGTTCTTGGTATTGCTTTAGCTTCTAACGTTGCTGGTATGGCTTCTCCAATTGCTTCTCCACAAAACGTTATTGCTATCCAAGCTATGAGTCCAAATCCAGGTTGGGGTAAATGGTTCGCTGTTGCTTTACCAGTTTCTATTGTTTCTTTAATTGGTATCTGGCTTGAATTAATTTTCACCTTCAAGATTTCTGACACCAAGATTAAGGCTTACAAGCCAATCAAGGATAGATGGACTGTTAAGCAAATTTTCGTTTTCGTTGTTACTCTTTTAACCATTCTTTTATGGTGTGTTATGACTAGAATTGAAGATACTTTTGGTCAATCTGGTATTATCTCTATTATTCCAATTGTTTTATTCTTCGGTACTGGTCTTTTAAAGACTGATGACTTAAACAACTTCCCATGGAACATTGTTTGGTTAGCTATGGGTGGTCTTGCCCTTGGTAGTGCTGTTACTTCTTCTGGTTTACTTGCTACTATCGCTCATGCTTTACAAAAAAAGATTGAAGATTTCGACGTCTTTGTTATTTTGGTCATTTTTGGTGCTCTTATTCTTGTTGTCGCTACCTTCGTCAGTCACACTGTTGCCGCTTTAATTATTATTCCATTAGTCAAGCAAGTCGGTGAATCTTTACCAACTCCTCATCCATTAATTTTGATTATGGGTACTGCTTTAATTGCATCTTCCGCTATGGGTTTGCCAACTTCTGGTTTCCCTAACGTTACAGCCATTAGTATGACCGATGAAGTAGGTGTACCTTACTTAACGGTTAATACTTTCATCACTAGAGGTGTTCCAGCCTCTATCATCGCATATGTTGTTGTGGTGACTCTTGGTTATGGTATCATGAACGCTTTACACTTCTGAGCCATAAAAAGGAACTTTTTTTTAACAAAAACTATATTAAAGATAGATGTATAATAATGATAGATGTTACAATATAAAATTACGAATTTATAAATGATTACCGTAGTATGACTTTGGTTATAATATTTCCATCAATTACTCAGAAACTACCATTACCCCTAGAGCATTACCAAGGATAGCTCATTCATAGATAACCAGAACGACAATATTGTTTCGTCTAATAAATTAGGAAATTCCTGTGATTCAGTCTTTCTCTTTAAATTACTGAATTACTCCAATTTCTACTATTATGCCACTAAAGTTTGACATTAAACTTTTATGTTATGAGGAGAAAGTGTACTGACAAAGTTGGGGTAAGCAGGTGATATTTACATCCAATAACTTCCTATGTTGGTTGTTTGTCCCCAACAAGGGTACCTTAAAGCATAAACTCGTTAAAGTAGTGCTTGTGAATAAATGTTAATTGCAATTATTGCAAAAAGCGGTATAGTAATTGGAAAGGGATTGTTTTGTTACAATAGGTGGAGAACACTATAGTGAAATGAAATTAAGTTGACATTTCCCAAATACGGTAATCTATCAAAACAAAAAAAATCTTATCATATTATACCGGAGATTAAAGGTGTTATTGATATATATTTTATTTCTGGTCCGTGCCAGTTATATATTTTTTCTGTATACTCCAATTTACCTCGGACCTCACTGTAGATTGTGTGGGGTTTGTTTGGTCTTGGCACCCTTTGGAACGAAAAACCTATTGTTATGGTAGTTCAAGGGTTTTCGCATCAAATTATCAATTAAGCTTTTTTGGTATATAGGTGGATTTTAGTTAGTCGCACTGGTCTCCTGGACATTATCACTGTTGTTTTGTTTGTTGATATCGCTTCTTCATTAGATGATTATCTTACAGTGTCACCAATAGTTATATTGGTAGATTTTTTTTTTTTAAGTCATTGCGAATAAATTATTAAAGCATACATATAAGAGAATTAAAAAACCAACTATCGGGGTATAAGCCGGGTAATAAATAGTGGTATGAACTTGATCTAGTAAATAGCTCTGGATCTGTGATGCCTTCTCTAGATAGACAGATTGTTAATTTTTTTCTTTTTGTATCATGGACTTACCACATATTTCTTTATTTGAGTTGATGGTGGTGTACCAAAAGTATAATGACAAAAGGCTATTTCTTCTTTGCGCAAAGGAGTCTTGCTCTAGCGTTCAAAAAATAGGGTGGAAGGGTTCACATAAACTCTGGCTTTATTGAATTATGCGAAGGTGTTTTTATTTGGTTGTTAAAGAAAAATTAACACAAATGTTATGTTATTCCTATTCGTTCATATGCTCATTTCGACTAGTCATAATATGCTCGTCTAGCTTTGTATAGTATGCTTTATTCATATTGATATCAGGATACTAATCTCAATGTAAATATTTGGGTTGTTTGTCATTTAACTGAATTAATTATTAGGTTTAATTAATTTACTTTTTCTTAACACCATACAAGTTCTCTTGAACTTGTTTGTAAACACCGTTATCTTCCAACACCTTGAACACTTTAGCCAATGGTGGAGCGTAAGTCTTAGAAGTCAAAAGGTTTTGTAAACCATTACTGAGAATACCTTCCTTCTTACCAAGCTTGAAAAAGAAACTGATATCGATGTTTTCCAAAGCACCACTATCGTAGACCTTAGAACCAATATGAGTAGCAACAGTACCAAGACCTTCAGATTCAAGAACTTGGATAAGAATAGGATCAAGATATTGACTTCCACTGAGACCATCCAAAATACCACCTAAAGTTTTATTGAAAAGATCAGATTGTACCACACTACCAACAATATTTCCAAGGAAGGCAGCAGCAGAACCAGCATACTGATTACCATCATCAAAAGCTCTCTTAGAGTTATTAGAGGAAGAACCGAAAAGATTTTCCAAAGTAAGAGTTGGACCAATCTTATTTGGTGCCTTAGCTTGGGTATAACTAATAACATCATGTAAATATTTCCAAGTTAAATCTTGACCATTACCAAGATCAACTAAAATTTTAGCTACTGATGGTTGTCCACAAAGTAACTGTCCCAAGAAGACAGTTAAATGGTCTCTAAGAGTTTCATTGAGAAGAAGACCACCAGCAAGGGCATCAATAAGTCCAGCCAGTTGGACTTGACGCCAGATTTGAGTGAAATTAAATTCTGAATCTCCAGAAGCTAATTTGGTAATATTGGTTGCATTAAGCACTCTAATTAATACTCCTGCTGCGGCATCCATAGTGGAGTTGGAAGTGGATAATTCAAGGATGGCATCTGGGACAAGTTTCTTATTGTAAATTGGACCAAGAACTGCATCTATAGCCAGAGAGCCTGCGTTATCAGCTCTTTTGGTAAGAGATTCTGGATCCATGTTGATAAATTCATCAACCATTCTTTCAATATGTTGGATATCTGCGTCAACTTCAAATTCAGCAGACGCTGGAGTCATCGCTGAGGTGAAAGTAGCGAAAGCGGCCACGGCCGACACTATCACTGATGTGAACTTCATTCGAATATAGTGTTAGATGGTTTTTTTTTTTCATTCTGAAATGATGGGTTTGGCCCCAGTTATATTGGTTAGTTTACGGGGTATCACTATTGCCGTATTGGGAAGAGATATCTTTGCCCAAATAGGCAAGTGCGAATAGTAAGTAAGTGCGGCACGTGAGCATCCACTCCAAGAGGGGAAATGCTAAGACCAAATCTTAGTCCAAATACGAGGCCAAGGAAGTAACAGAATGATCGACACTAAAGATGCCTTGATCAAAGAATTTATCAAAAAACAGAGAATAATTCTTGCTTAATTGATTTAATCATTTTAGTTTAGTTGATGGCTTGGTTGTTGCGTTAGGAAGAATTGTCAAAGGTGCATTTTTATCGTTTCTCATTGGGGTCTCGAAGCAGATCAAGCTCGCCTAATGCGGTAACCATTACACTTCCCAATTAGGAAATCCTCCATATTACCCATTGAGGCAATGTATAGTTGCAAAATCTTCTTCAGTTTCCTAAATCGTTAAGTCCCTTGCATCATCACTGACGTTCATCTTACGTCTTGCTGTCGATATAAAAAGGTTCGGGGACCCAAAATAACTCTTT
This sequence comes from Suhomyces anneliseae, assembly GCA_030568535.1. NCBI lineage: Eukaryota > Fungi > Ascomycota > Pichiomycetes > Serinales > Debaryomycetaceae > Suhomyces > Suhomyces anneliseae. The sequence goes on from JAJMGB010000032.1 coordinate 79,135, forward strand.
TAATTGATATAATTGCATTAACTTCAAATGAGATTCATTCAGTTCTTGGTGGCCCTTTTTTTGGCTGCTTTTGCCTGTGCCATTCCTCATGCTTTACCAGTGAAAGATACAAAATTCGAAATTAGAAGTTTCTTTGACGAAGTTTTAGATTCAAAGTTGTTTGAACCTGAACTCAACAGAATTTCTGAATCTTATTCCAACAAAGCTACCAACTTTTCCGATATTTTCTCCCTCTTGAATAGTTCTTCATCATCTTCATCATCTTCTTCCTTATCTTCTTCATCCAAACCAAGTTCCACTTCAAGTTCTAAGACCAGTCCAAAGACCACTACTGCTTCTCGTTCCGGTTCTAGTTCTAGTTCTAGTTCAAGCTCTGGTTCTGGCTTGTCTGGTGGTTTACTTTCTGAAGATTCTATCTCAGCCCTTCTTAAGGCTGTTAACCGTTCTGATGTCATTTTCACTCTTCTTGATGAATTTGCTGGTCACTCAGACAGAATTGAAAAGCTTGCTAACTTGACCGCTAAGGTTATTGACAGTAACATCTCCTTACCAGCATCTTTCTCCTTCTCCAAGCTTTTGGATGCTCTTAACGTCACTGACTTGATTTCTAAGGTCGAAAAGTCTGGCCTTGTTACTTCTGTCTTGGACGGTATCCTTTTGGATGATGATTACAGACCAGTTCTTGTCAAGCTTCTTCACAGAATCTTGGAATCCAACAAGGATATCCTTTTGTTCGGAATTGACACTTACTTAGGTAACTCCAACAAGAAGAGCAAGAGAGCCGATTTCTCCGGAAGTTTAGGTGACTTTGCTTCTAACCTTGTTTACTCTGTTGTTGGATCTCCAATTTTCAGTCAAACCATTGGTACTGTCTTAGACTCTTTGAATGATACCGGTGTTGCCGTTTACATTATTAAGAGAGCCATTGCCGATGAATCTTACCAAAACATGACTGTTGAATTTGCCAAGGACTTATTTGCTACTGGTGCCATCAAGATTGACTTATCTTCTTTGAACATTAGTTCCCTCATCGATACTGCTCTTGGTAACACCGATGCTCTTTCTAATATCATTGACCTGGTCTTAGGTGGTTCTGGTAATTCTGACCTTGTTGGTAGTCTTACCAAGTACCTCGGTAAGTACCTTGACGCTGTTGGAAAGATTGTTAACGATTTGGAAGCAACTGGTATCTTCCAAGAATTGAACGATTACATTTTCCCAAGCTCAAGCAGTGCATCTAAATTCTCCTCCGCTACCTCCGCTGAAAAGAATAACAAGAAGGAAGCTGAAATCTCTACTGTTCAAGGCAGCTCAAATAGCACAGCTACCGCTTCTACTTCTTCTGTCAACGGAGCAAGTGGTTCTTTTAGAGCCGACACTTCATTTGCTAAGTTCTTGATTGGATTCCAATCTATTGTTCTTGGTGGTTTGTTATTGATATAGATTCATTATCAAACAAATTCACCTGGATTAACTATAAAATGGTTGCGAAAAATTATACATATGATTACATTAAAGTACCCCATGCAACATTAATCCAGCAAAAGAAAGAACAATTATTAGATCCAACAAAAACATAAAAAGCAACATTTAAACACCCATACTACCATTACAAACATCATCAATTGACCTTAGTAATTTTTTTTTGAACCCTTTGGTTAACTGGTGTTGTATGATGATTACTAGATGTAATCTGTCTTCTTGATGCAGACAATACCCTCACCGCTATGGTCTAGAACCAGATATACCACACATAATTTAGCGGACAATCTATTTTGATTGAGAAAGTGGAAATGGCCCTTGCCTATTTACTTCTACTTACATCCATTCATTCCCCATATTTAATTAGTTATTAGTTATTCTACGTATCCTTATTCTTTCGGTTAATATATTAAGACATCAACGATAAAAGAAAATGAAAAAGAAACTGTACCATAGTAATTACATTTATTTGTAAAGCTAAAGTGAGGGGGTCCCACAGATACCAAGATATTTCAGATCTCAAATTTGCTAAACTTCTACTAAATGAATTTACGGTAAAAATACGGCAAGGTTTCTTCTTGAAGTTACTTTGAAGTATTAGTTGATCTAAAAAATTATTCTAGTTGTAGACGTTAGGTTGTCATTTGATGTGAAGCATTTTGCTTCTCAGGCTTGATAATATATTTATTGTAAGCTCAGGAACATATTGTTTGGAGCCGTTCGACCTGTAACCGAGTGTTCAGGCGAAAATGAATAGGAGAGGTAAATAATTCAAGAAAACCTTACAACTGTAGTTTACCGCTATACGTATATAGGGGGAAAGCCACAACGCTAAACGTGCCTTTCGCCTCGTTAATTATCCGTTGTCCGTTGCAAGTTTCCTGGTTTTCTTTTTTTCCCAAAACTTTTAGGTTTGATAACGCCTAAACCTTTCCGTTTTACCCGAGTCAGCTGCACTAGTCTGGGAAATTTTTACGAGCTGGTAATAGTTGATGATTTACGATAATTTCACCAATAGAACCAAAACCGTTATTACTTTTAATATTATTAATTATCGACCCCTTACTTGAACCTTAAAGTATATATAGTTGGTATACATTAATTACATATATTAGCTATTTATTAGAACTCTGTTAATTCATGTCTTTTTGTAGAACCAGCCTGTTGTCTCATCCCTCATTTACGTTAGGCATTACTAACATTTTAATTTCTGCGAAAAACTGCCCCACTGTCTGCCCATTACCCAATTTAGAGTAGTAATTAATTCACCCCAGAAAATAGAACAATTATACCAACCATTCTAAGCCCCGCATTTTTTATTAAAAATTTCTCATCCAATGCCAGCCAATAACGATTGCTATCATATAAATTTTCCATACGGCTTACCGGTTAGTAAAACTCTCCGAAAAGCCCGTAATTGTATTTCCCCAAACTTTATCCAGCCGCATCACGTGTAGGTTTTATCTCTTCCTCTTCCCCACCATCTTATATATCCATTATGAGCCTGCTAATTAAATTTTAATTCTCTATATCAATTGAAGCTACAAAAATGGGTCCTTCAGTTAGTCCTGATAATTCTCAGGTTAAAGTTCCCAAAGCTGTTTGGCCTTACAATGTATCAGATGCTGAACCACAAGCCAAAAATGGGGTTATACCAACCATTAACGTCTCGGAACAACCGGATGGTAATAAGTCCAAGTCTCCGGATACCTTACCAGTACCAATTCCAACCAAACCAAACAGTTCAGATGATACTTCTGCCAATGGACTTTCTTCAAGTTGGCCATTGGTAACTCAACCTGAAGAATGTAATTCAGTTGATGCTATCACTGGTGGTGATAATGAAATTGTTCCTCAATGCAGTGCTTCTTATTCAGATGCAGACATAGATACTACTCCATTACTTGGACATCAAAGAGGATATCAAAATCGTCATCGTAATTCTGTCACCCATCATTTTAATAAATTCACTCAGAATTATATTATTCCAGCTGCAAAATGGGCTTATTCTCCAATTTCTGGTAAAAAGAAGAATAAAAAGGATGAAGATAGTCAATATGTTATTGAATATTCTGTTTTCAAGCCAATTAGAAACCTTCCTCCAGTTAGAAATGAAAAAGATTTCCTTCATCATTGGAGTATCATAGAGGGCTGGGACCATCAAGGATATATTGGTGAACAAGATAAAGGTTTTATTTATCCTGAAAATTATTATACCAAGGAAGAATTCGATCAATTGGTTGGTGTTTTGAAAGGTTATATTGAATCTGGTGATTTAATTCCTGAACTTAATGGTGCAGGTTCTTCTGGTAGTTATTTCCTTTACAATAAAAAGACTTTAGATGATGGTACTGTTACCAGTTACAGAGCTGGTATCTTTAAACCTAAGGATGAAGAACCTTATGGTCCATTATCTCCAAAATGGACCAAATGGCTTCATAGAACTTTATTCCCATGTTTCTTTGGTCGTTCTGCATTAATTCCAAATTTGGGTTATATCAGTGAAGCTGCTGCTGCTATTCTTGATAGACAATTACTCTCTTATATGGTTCCATATACTGATGTTATCCATTTGAAATCTTCAGCATTTTATTATTCATATTGGGATAGATCTAAGCCATTTTACAAGATTGGTTCGTTCCAAAAATTCTTGGTTGGTTACATGGATGCCGATAAGTGGTTTAAAATCTATCCTCTTCCTCTTGATGATGACTTAGTACAATCATCAGAAATTAGAGTTCCTAATGACCAAGATATCAGTGGTGATTACTTGAATGACAAATTTGTCTGGTCCAGAGATGCAGTTGCTCAATTCAGAGAAGAATTAGAAAAATTAGTTATTCTTGATTATCTTATGAGAAATACTGATCGTGGTCCAGATAACTGGATGATTAAAATCATTTGGAAAACTGTTTTTGAAGGTCCAAATTATAAGAAATTAAGACCAATAATTAAAATCGGTGCCATTGATTCAGGACTTGCATTCCCTTGGAAGCATCCAGATGAATGGAGATCTTTCCCATTCGGATGGTTATTCTTACCATTGACTTTGATTGGTCAACCATTTTCTATGAAGACTAGAAATCATTACTTACCTTTGTTAACCTCTAAATACTGGTGGGAACAAACTGTGAATAAATTAAGAGCCGAATTCCAAATCGATTCTGATTTTAAGGAAAGAATGTGGGCTAAGCAATTAGCAGTTATTAAAGGTCAAGCTTATAACGTAGTTGAAATATTGAAGCAAAGTACTGCCGGTCCATTAGAATTAACTAGAAGTGATCACGTCCTGGTTAGAGATGATATCATGTACATCCCTAAGCTGTTGAATGACGTGGATATCACTCATGTTATGGAATCAAGTATCTACGATCAAGGTTACAATAACTACGATTTCCGTGATGAAGAAGAAGCAATTGGTCCTATTGATGCTAATGGTAAATATTCAGGATTACTGGGTCCTAAACCACAAGAACCAACTTCTGCTCCAAGTTCTCCAATTACCAGAAGAGCAGTTTCTCCAAGAAGGGGCCGTAAACCATCTCTTCCAAAGAACTTGGGTATGATTGATGAAGATGGACCTCAAGTCAGTGGTTATGACTATAACGTTACTCATGATGAAGAAGCTAGAGAGGCAGCTGAAGGTAATAGAAAGGTGATTATTGAAAGATTAGAAAAGGTCAATAGTAAGCCACCTGTCTTCACCTGGTGTTGATCATCGAATGGTCCTTCCCAACATATCCTGACCTGACACAATTTTTATTTGCACCCAACTATTCAATTTTTGGTTGAATATTGTAGAAAGAAATTGCCTCATTACCAGACCATTGGTTTTGGTTTGGTTGCTCTCTTGTATTTATAATTTGGTTGTTGATCGAGTTATACTATTGTAAATTACATGCATTGCTTTTTATTAGCACTGATTGTATTAATAGGATTAGTTTCTAGTCATGTATTGTTCTGTATTATTTATCTAGTTCAAATTAAGAATATAATCTAAACTCATAAGAGGTGTAGTGTATTATCTACCGTATAAGATACTTGGATTAAAGATCACGTCTAATTTGTTTTTGGAGTTCGTTATCGTCAAATTATTTTAGTTGATTTCAGTACTTGCTGCTCAAACCTGCTGAGATATAATATTGTTGATTATCATTATTATTTCTTACCATATTTGTCATTGAAAACAGTTTGGAAATCATCACTACTGACTCCCTTAAAGTCGCTTTCATTTAATACAAATTCCTTCCGCTTCTCTTTAACTCCAAATTGAACCATCTTCATCAAATGATAGATAGTACTGAGAATTGGAGTAGGAACATTGTTTGCTTCAGCAATTCTAATAGGATTACCTAAAAGAACTTCAAGTTCAGTTAGTTGTCCCTTTTCAATATCAACCAACATTGAAGGATGATAAAAGATCCCATCACCAATATGAGTGAACTTGTGCATTAATTCATCAGGAACATGGAAACCTTCACTTTTTGCAATAGCTACAATTTCCCTCATAGCAGGTTCAATAAGTGCTTTGTTAGGAACAGCAATTTGACACCTAGAAGAGTCTTGACCAGCCAAACTTGTAATAGGATTGAAAACTGCATTGTAAAGTAACTTGTTCCATCTTTGCTGACGAACATGAGTATCAATTTGTACCAGGTTGAATCCTTCATCGTGGTAAATATCGATAATTTGTTCAATTGCTTCTTGTGATTTTGGATGGGGTTGATTAAGATCAAAATCTCCTATAAATACAGTTTCCTTCGACTTTTGAGTAATCACTCCATTCAAATTAGTGGATCCAATGTGACTAACACCACTGAGAATCAAATTCTTTGGATATGCCTTTTGCATTGGTTTCTCAATATCAATACCATTTTGAAGAAGTAAAATCGTAGACTTATCAGTTACTGCTGGTTTAATAATCTCTTCACAAGTGGTTGGTCCATCAGGAACATTCTTGGTACTGAGAAAGATGTAATCAAATTCGCCTTGTTGAGCGAAAGCTTCCTCAATTGAACGTGCTATATGATTAGGTCTCCATCCTTCTACGTTACCATAATCAACGGAATTGATAGTGTAACCTTTATTGGTAACAAGATCATAGTCAGAACGAACAACAAGAGTAACTTCAGATTTGGCTCTTTGGGCAAGAGAGTAGGCACAAACAACACCTACACCTCCTGATCCAACAACAAGTACTTTTGGTAAACCAGTCATTGTAGAGTACTGGTGATGTTTGATAAAGTGACTGGTTATTGTGTGTCTCGTCCGCGTGAGATAAGGAAACCCGAACTTGTGACTCACAGTAGGAGCGATCTGCTTTATTGTTGATAAGAGCACCATGAAATCAGTGGCTGATCAAGAAGTTCCGAGGTATTGATAGTATGTATAAGTCTTGGCTTGATCCAATTGTGTTGTTCTCCAATACGAAAAGAAGGGTTGACACAGATTAGGTAGAGTTTTATTAGGAGGAATTATATCTACAATAGGCCCTGAGTACCAGTCATAATGGTTACGAGTAAATTTCCAAGATTTCTTGAAAAGAGACCAGTCTATCAGTTGAATGTAGTAGTTAAGAATATGACGATTCCAGTTGTTACCAGTTTCAGAAGATTTACTATTGATGGGTCAGATATTAGTACAGTGTAGATTGATTTTGTCTATTTACTTTGTTTCTATTAATTAACTTTTTTTTAAAGCATGGCCATATTATGGTATAGATGGAGGTCCAAGATTAAAATTAATACAATTAAATTCAATTAATATAGTTGATACAAGTTGAGAAGAGTCTATCATTGGATTTGTCTCTATAAGTAATCACTTTTCCAATACTCTCAGGACATACTCACCAGGTCCATTATATCCATAAAACTCTCTAGCTTGCACCACTCTTAATTCGAAATATTTCATGGTATCACCATCGTTAATTTTTCCTTGGATTGGAGTGTCTGATTTACCTCTTGCAGCAGCAGCTTGTTCCAAACCAAGTTTATGAGTCAATTTTAAAGTTTTTCTCATGATTGTAAGTACTTGATTGACAGCAAGTACTAATGCATCCTGAACATCCTGGTTCAACAATACAACTAATTTATCTAATAAAAGTGCTGAAAATAAATCCCCGACTCCTGTAAAATAAGATTTAATGATAGGTATTTCAAATACCTGTATTTCTGATTGGTACTTATTAGTGTATGTAGAAACTGCACATCCTATGACTGATGAGTTACCTAACAAACTACCATCAAGAGAGGTAATTACCACATATGGAACACAATATTCTTGATGCAAAGTAGTGATGGCACGAGTCAAATCTGATGGGGATTCAATTTTATACCCCACTAATAACTCTAATTCAAACTGATTAGGTGTAATTATATCCACAAGTTTACGAGACAAAACCAGTTTATTCTCTTCAATACAGTTTTTCTCCACATAAAGATAATTATTATCACCCATAACCGGATCTAAAAGATATAGTGGTTCTGGAGCACCCGATGGAGTTTTAGCACTGGAAGCAGCTTTTAACTGACCAATATAATCGTGGATTATTCCAATAAGTTCAGCATTAGGGATATAACCTGTTAAGACTGCGTTGTAAGGAGTGTAACAATCTTTTTGAATGACGAATAACTGATCAAGGATCAGTTTAAGTTGGACTGGATCAATAGCTTCACCTTTAACTGAACCATAACCAGTATGATTCGAGAAGTTGACGGTGTTTACATAATCAACCTCCCATCCTTGAGTCTGAAGAGGGAAGATAGCCGCTTTACCACCTACGTAGCCATGAGCAACGTGTGATTGTATGGAGAGGACGGTCTTCATTTGGGGTAATGGTAATGATCAAAGAGATGTCTGATCACGTGGAAATATGGTTTGGATGTGTCACCACTACTGGTGGTGAATAGTATATGCAGCACTGGTATAATTCGATTACTTAAGCTATGAGTAACATCTGGGGTACGCACACGACATTACAGAACGTGACGTTGTATCACGCGATCTCAAACCAACATACAAAAATATAGTGGCCAAGTAAAAATAACGAAAAAAGAAACCATCACGTGACTCACCTTCACCAGGTAATGGAACCCAGATTTTTTTCTACCACCTTCTACCCACCGCCTCGTCGGTCATTCTTGCCGTTTTAGAACCGCCTCATCACGTGCCGTAGGGTCCCCCCTATTTGATCTGACACACCAATTTAAGCTTCACGTGCGATGAGTTATGCAGTGGTGCATTAAAGAATACGAGCTCTAGCCAAGGCCTTTGAAAATTTCACCATAGAACCCTGTCACAACGCTTTTTTTACCACATTATTTTAAAGTGGGATGTAACGAGCCTCGGGCCCATCACACTTGGTATTTGTAGTCCATCGCCTTTCTTTTCCCCCCTTTTCATAGCCGATTACAACGCTTTTGATACTTTTCAATTTTCAAAGCCTTTCAAAGCCTTTAACTACTATTATTGGCTCCTTTTTGTTATTGTACTAACGGCAATCAATTGACGGATCACTTTTATTGGTGTTTTCTTTTTTTTTTTTTTTTTGTTCAAATACTATTATGATCCGTCAAAAAACAATCTATAGTAAAAATAGCATGTGAGTCGTCAACTATCTAAAACGATTCCTGCATTAATGGGGGGAAAATATATTAACTGATTTACTGATTATTATAATATTATCACCAATCTGGAACGAGTGCACCCCCGTCTCAAGTTAAGAGGCAATACAGAATTTTTTTTTCACTTGTTTCAGCATTATTACCAAATATTTTAAAACCATCTTTGCGATTACATTCTCTTTTTTTTTTTGTCTTTTTTTGTTAAGTATCCAAGTAGTGTAAAGATCTATCACTCCTTTGTATTTGAATTTTTCATTCATTAAGAACAATTAGAAACTAAAACACGCATAAGATTGCGCCTCCTACGAGAGAATCACTCCTGATTAAAAAAAAAAACCATTTTGGTTGCGCACATTATTATTCCCCACGTATGATATAATTTGCGCCAATAAATTAAGTATTTGTGATTTCTCGGAAGGTTCTATGCACACGGGCGCGGCCCTTTCTCCGTCTAGCGTGTTTAGGTAGCTAATTTTAGTCGAAATGGGTACACACGTCACTACAGCCACGCGACCTTGAGCATGGGCACGACCATACTTTAGGGTGGCACACCACACCCCCCGTCGTCCCCTCGCGGGATGTGCTGTCCTCTATTTAAATCGAGCAGATTTCCCTTGATATGATAAGATTTCTTGATTCACTACTACAAAAGGTCTTCCTAATATGTCCACCGAAGTATCTATTGATAATGACGTCACCTTCAAGTCCACTCTTCCACCAAGGAAGAGGGCTAAGACCAAGGAGGAGAAGGAACAACGTCGTGTCGAAAGAATCCTCCGTAATAGACGTGCTGCTCATGCTTCTAGAGAGAAGAAGAGAAAGCACGTGGAGTACTTGGAGTCCTATGTGGTCCAACTCGAAAACAACTTGGCTCTTTTACAAAACAACTTTGATGTGGTACATGGAGTACTTAGTCCTAAACAACAAGGATCATTAAAATTATCTGTCTTACAAAACTTACAAGATTTAAAGGATAAGATCCACTCAAATTTAACCACTTCTACTAAGAAGACTGACGAAGAAGAAGAGGAAGAAGAAGAGGAAGATTCCTCTGAATTCGCTTCCGTTACTCCACAAGCTAAGAAAAGAAAGTTAAGTGAAAGTGTTGATTCATTGACCGTTCCAGATGAAAAGAGTACCTATTACAACTACCTTTCTCCTGTATCGATCAACTCACCAATAAATTCCCCTCTTGATTTAACTTTAACCAAGAGTACTAAAGGTGTGAATGAAGATCAAACTTCTCCATCTATCAAGTCTGAACCATCCAACGTGCATGATTTCATGGGGCAAAATTCAGCAGCAATTTTGTCAACTCAACAAGAGTATATGTCTGATTTCCATCAACTGGAATTATCTGTTTTCTGAACCGAGATCTTTGACGGTTCTCTGCTTCTCCGCTGGCGTATGAAGCATTTATCTCTTTGAGAAATGTATATTAAACAAGAATCTTATTGTTTGGTAATAATTTGTTCTTGTTTAATATACGTGGAATTTCTCTTGATAAATGATTCTCAGCAGGATCGATAGCATTGAAGTAACTGTCTTGAGCTCGAACGAAAATATAATAATAATTCCACGTATACTCTTAAGAGTTGTTTTTAATCAAACAACATTCCAACCTGGTCTGCAGCACCAGTCATGCACGATTTCATGGATTCTTTCTCCGGTAATGGTGAAAACTCTTCAAATCAACAAATTAAATCTGGAGGTAATTCTATTGATGACTTTTTATTAGCTCATCATTCTGAAGTTGAAGAATTAAACGACTTCTCCTCTCCAGATTCTACTTCTTTCATGCTTATGGATAACCAACATTCTAAGTTTGAACTTCAACATCAGGAGCCAGACCATCATGAGATGAATTTGACTATTGATGAATTTTTGGAATTTTAATTCCATCTGGGTATTCGGTTCTTCTGGTGTTTTATTGTGGGGTTCAAATTAAATATATGTTGGTGAGGTCACCTTAGAAAACAACTAAAAATTCAAAAAAAAAATTATAACTATATCATATCTCGTACGGTTCAGTTCAACTAATAACATTTAACAACTAATTATATTGTTTTATTATGAAAATCGCAAAATGAAAAAAAAAAATTGAAAAAAAAAATCCCAAAAAAACAAAGCTGTTTTTTAATCTTGTTCATAATTGTGATTATAGTGGTATATTCATTGGAGGTTTTGATTTTAATTTAATAATGTTTTGTTTCAGAGAACATTCATTAGAAACTAACAGAATAATTAATGTTCTACATTAAGGGCGCTCCTTTAACTAGTGATGCGACGATTCAGATTGTTTCAGATGAATTGGGCTTTGTTCAAACCTTATTGATTAGAGTTATAAACGAAGATGGTTATACTTTGAAGTATCTCAAAAATTGGACTAGTGGAGCGATTAATGTTGAAACCAAACCTCGAGAGTTATAATTTTTCTGGCAAGTTCATTTCTCTGTATAGTAGTATAATAGAAGATTCCAAGTTTAAGGAAAAGCATTTAAAAAATCAATTTCGTAGCAAGCAATGTAGAAATACAAAACAATAAGAATCGTTTCAATCCTAAGGTTATGTATACTGAAACCCAGTACCTGTGACATAAATCCGATTTCGATTCGGATTACATAATCAGGTATCAATATAAGGTTTTTGGTCTTTACAGTCTCATAATCAATCACCTATAGTACTTGATGCCTCCACAAATCACGTTCATAAAACTAACATCTAACGCGACCATACCCATTAAGATCTTTGCCAAGTCCCCGGCGTCACTGTCTGCACCACCACAATCCCTTGCTATCAATTCTAAGTCGCTCATCACTCTCACCAATAGTAGCAATTATCACACCAAGCTTTCCAAGAACTACCTCAATGCTTTAGTAGATTCCATACGAGAAGAAGTGATAGAAATGCTTCTTGCTCGTCCAATAGGAGAAATGGAGATCCGTGGACATATAAGCAATATGAATGTTGCTAGAGTAGTGAAGAGGATTAAAGTGAGTGCTGGTAGAGCCAAAAGAGCAAGACAAAAAGAAGGAAGTCCTGAAACTAATGAAACTACCAATTCAGAAAAAAATAATGAACCACAAGATTCTTCTGCTGGCCAGAGTGACGAAAAGATAGCAAGGGTGGAGATACCTCTAATTCTCCTAGTCAATATTAGGGCGCGTTATAGTAAGATAACTGATGAAGATGCCCAAAAATTACAGTTAAAGGGATTAGTTAGTGATAAGGCTATACGACCAAATAGTTCTTTGGGATTGTTAAAGAAAGATACTACAATGGAAGAGGTTCTCTTGGTCGAAGAAGAAGAGAATGGTGGTGGAATTGATGATTTTAACGATAAGAAGAAGAACGTAGGATACAATTTGCACAAGCTATTCTTGTATAGTAATCTTGATCATTGTATAAGGATATATTTAAATGCGTAAATAGAAGTTTTAATGAAATTAGAACAGTTTAAGAAATTGTAAAATTCAATCTTAAGATCGAGTATAAGAGCCAACCTGCGTTTGAAGTAGAATATTTTCAAAGACAATATTATGATAGTATGTTAGTTTTACTACAGATCTATCTATGTAATTACATGGTGTAAATCACTAGATTAGATATCGCGAAGTCCAGCCTCACCATGATTTTAGATGAAATGAAAGCAAAAATAGATCGAGGAGAGATCGAATCGCCAGAGGAGGCACAAATGATCCAATTGCTTTAAATGCTACCATCTTCACACCTATATAGATGGGATAAGACCTATCCTCTTGTAAGATAAGTGTGGTTGGGGTTCTGTTCACGTGACCAACCATATATTTTGCCATCGGGTCTACTGCCAACTTCTATCTACTTCCACAACCCAAGGTCACGTTGCAACTTGATTACGATAAATACTAATCATTTTGATTAACTGTTCAGAATCCAATTACAATTAAATATCTGTGGCAATGGTTATACTTCGTTTTAGAACCAAAGATGGGATGTTTCGGATTAACGCCGAACTCCAAGACGATTTCTTACTTGTACTTGAACAGCTATTTGGAAAGTTAAACAATGTTGATCCTCAAGAACTTCGTATTAGTGATAAACCAGGTCAGAAAGGTGAATTGGCCAACAGTTTATGTGGTAAATCTGTGGAGCAATTGGGTTTAAAGAATGGTGATATGCTCTATGTGAGTGGTGGAGATAGCACCACTACTGCCTCTTCTAACACCAAAGCATCTACATCAGCAACTATTTCAGGTACAACAGTCAGTGGAACTACTGTTACCGAACCAATGATTGATATTAGCAAATCTACTACATTTTCTCCAGGATCCGAAGTGGATGCTATTTTGGAGAAATCTGATGGACTTATTAAGCGTCCTCGTTCTTCATACTGTCGTCATGGTCCTAATGGTATGTGTGAATATTGTTCTCCACTTCCACCATGGGATGCTGATTATCGTAAAGAACATAACATCAAACACATGTCATTCTATGCTTATCTTAAAGAATTAAATGATTCAAAGAATAATAGAAATAATGCTTCCTCCTACATACATCCATTAGATGAACCAAACTATAAAATTGATTTAACATGTACTAATGGTCATAAGCCTTATCCTCAAGGTATTTGTTCCAAATGTCAACCATCACCAATTACCCTTCAACTTCAAAAATTCAGAATGGTTGATCATGTGGAATATGCCGATTCTAATATATTGAACAAATTTATTGATTCCTGGAGACAAACAGGGGTCCAAAGATACGGTGTATTATATGGTAGATATGAAACTTTCGAAAAAGTTCCATTGGGTATTAAAGCAGTGGTTGAAGCCATTTATGAACCACCGCAAGCCGGTGAAGCTGATGGTCTTACTCTTTTACCATGGGAAAATGAAGAAGAAGTTGATAAACTTGCACAAGGTTTGGGTCTTTACCAAGTAGGTGTGGTTTTCACTGATTTAACTGATTCAGGACTTGGAAATGGTACTGTATTAGCCAAGAGACATAAAGAGAGTTATTTCTTGACCAATTTGGAAATTATAATGGCTGCAAGAAATCAGAAAAAGCATCCTCTGTTCAACAAGCATTCATCTACTGGTAGATTTTCATCTAAGTTCGTAACTTCTGTGGTAAGTGGGGGACTTGAAGGTGAAATCGAACCAAGATCTTATCAAGTTTCTGTCAATGCGGAAGCTTTAGTTGATGCAGAAATTATTACTGCTTCTACACAACCATCAAAATTATTTGTTAATTCTAATAATGATACAAGATACGTTCCAGATATTGCATACCTGGAAATCAATGAATATGGATTGGAAGTTAAATCTAATGCCAAGCCAAGTTTCCCTGTTGATTTCTTGTTAGTTTCATTGACAGATTCTTTCCCACTTGAGCCCAAGCCATTGTTCAGTGCATCTAACTCATTTGCAATTGAAAATAGAGACTTCATGGGTGAATTGCAAAACATGCCTAAATTGTATCAATTCCTTGGTAGTGATACTGGAACTGGTGAGAATTTACTTGATTTCCATTTCTTAGCATATGTTGCGAAAACTGGTATTTTGGGACAAGAAGAAATGGAATTGTTACTTAAATTTGTTAAAGATAGAGAATATAGTGACTTTTTGAAATTGGTAGAAAGTCCTGGCTGGATGACTTTACTTACTGTTGCCGAACAAAGTAGCTAGAGATGAAAATGAAATGCAATTGAAATCAAATATAAACAAATAAAAAAAAAGAAAAAGTCCAATCATAATACCTTTGAGAGTTAATAGATACAATTTACTGGAATGCAAATCAAAATAATCTTAAAAAGAAAGCAAAAAAAAGAAAGAGTAAATCTGAAAAAGAAAATTGTAGATCAAAAGTAAAAATAAATTAACACAATGTTTAATCTGTGTGTATATGTGTGTACAACTTTTGTAGTATTTGTTGTCTGAAACAAATTAACAAATTAGGGGTGGAAATGTGTTAGTATACTATTTATGGTTAGTGTGGGTTGTGGTGGTAATCGCCAAGAAGTCCATTGGACCTCAAAAAAAAAATTACATGATCACATGCCAACTGTCAAAATTTAGCGAGACCGTTCGCGGTGGAACGGTTGTAGTCTACCACCACCAGTCACTATACTTTCCTCACTATTTTCGCTATTCTCACGGCGCTACCCTCGCAGTTCTCACTACCTCACTACGTGTCCTCAGGGACCATCTTGGCGGACTGCACCAAATTAAACTCATCGCATTTGTGAATCTTCGCAGCAATTTCCCACGGGTTTGTCGGTTCCATAATCAAGTATATGGACGTGATTCAAAGGTCTAAACCATAGTAGAAACACTTGTAGACTTCGCCATTCAATTCCTGGTTATTAACTCTTATCTTCAGTGAATTTTTACCTCTGTAATGGCAATTTTAGCGGCTCAAAATTATGACCACACCATAAACCTTCTAGACTATTCTACAAGATCGCCACCGCACGACTGCCTAGTTGAAAAAAAATTCAGACATCGACATTTATAGCCCTCTTTTTTCATTAATTCCAATTCCCCCAAATAACCCATATAATATGTCTACTCCCTTTGGTGTCGATTTAGGTAATGACAATACCGTCATTGCATGTGCAAGAAACCGTGGTATTGATATCATTGTCAATGAAGTTTCCAACCGTGCCACTCCTTCTTTAGTTGGTTTCGGTCCAAAAAACAGATTCATCGGTGAATCTGGTAAGAACCAACAAACTTCTAACTTGAAGAACTCTGTTGACAACTTGAAGAGAATTCTCGGTTTAAACTACAATGACCCAGATTTTGAAATTGAAAAGAAGTACTTCTCTGCTCCATTAGTTGAAAACAAGGATGGTGGTATTAGCGCTAAGGTTCGTTACTTAGGTGAACAACAAGAATTCACTTCTACTCAATTAGCTGCTATGTACATCAACAAGATCAAGGATATCACCGTCAAGGAAACCAAGGGTAACATTGTCGATATCTGTTTATCCGTCCCAACCTGGTACACTGAAAAGCAACGTCGTGCTGCTGGTGATGCTTGTAGAATTGCCGGTTTAAACCCAGTTAGAATTGTTAACGAAATCACCGCTGCCGCTGTTGGTTACGGTGTCTTCAAGGCTAACGACTTACCAGAAGATGAACCAAAGAAGGTTGCCTTTGTTGACATTGGTCACTCTTCTTACCAAGTTTCTATCGCTGCTGTTAAGAAGGGTGAATTAAAGATCTTGGGTTCTGCTTACGACAAACACTTTGGTGGTAGAGATTTCGATTACGCTATCGCTAACCACTTCGCTGATGAATTCAAGGGTAAGTACAAGATTGATGTTAAAGAAAACCCAAAGGCTTTCTACAGAGTTTTAACTGCTGCTGAAAAGTTGAAGAAGGTTTTATCTGCCAACTCTCAAGCTCCATTCAACATTGAATCTCTTATGAACGATGTCGATGTTTCTTCCTCTTTGACCAGAGAAGAATTAGAAGCTTATGTTCAACCATTATTGGAAAGAGTTCATGTTCCAATTGAAGTTGCTTTGAAGGAAGCTGGCTTAAAGGCTGAAGACCTTGACTCCATTGAAGTTATCGGTGGTTGTACCAGAGTTCCATCCTTGAAGGCTAAGTTGGCTGAAATTTTCGGTAAGCCATTATCTTTCACCTTGAACCAAGATGAAGCCATTGCTAGAGGTAATGCTTTCATTTGTGCTACTCACTCTCCAACCGTTAGAGTTAGACCATTCAAATTCGAAGACTTCAACCCATACTCTGTCTCTTACTTCTGGGACAAGCAAGATGAAGATGAAGACCACTTGGAAGTTTTCCCAAGAGGTGGTACTTTCCCATCTACCAAGATCATTACTTTATTCAGAAACTCTGATTTCGAAGTTGAAGCTAGATACACTAACAGAGATGAACTCCCAGCTGGTACTGAACCAGTTGTTGCTAAGTGGCAATTAAAGGGTGTTGTTCCATCTGCTGGTGAACCATCTATTGCTTCTAAGTTGAAGTTGAGAAACGATCCATCCGGTTTCTACACCATCGAATCTGCTTACACTGTTGAAGAAAAGATGGTCAAGGAATTGATTGAAAAGGAAGCTGGTGAAGAAGAAGATGAAGATGCTGAACCAGAATACCGTGAAGTCAAGAAGTTGGTTAAGAAGAACGATTTAGAAATTGTTCAATCTACCGCTGCTTTGGATGAAACCGTCAGACAACAATTGATCGAAAAGGAAAACACCATGGTTATGGAAGATAAGTTGGTTGCTGATACCGAAGAAAGAAAGAACGCTCTTGAAGAATACATTTACGAATTAAGAGGTAAGTTGGAAGAACAATACAAGGACTTTGCTTCTGATCAAGAAAAGGAAAAGTTGACCGGCATGTTGACCAAGGCTGAAGACTGGTTATACGATGATGGTTACGATGCATCCAAGGCCAAGTACATTGCTAGATACGAAGAATTGGCTTCTATTGGTAACATCATCAGAGGTCGTTACCTTGCCAAGGAAGAAGAAAAGAAACAAGCCATCAGACAAAAGCAAGAAGCTAAGCAAGCTCAAGCTATGGCTGAAAAGATGGCTGCTGCTAGAGAAGCTTCTAAGACTGAGCAACCACCAAAGAAGGAAGCTCCAGAAGATATTGATATTGAAATGGATTAGGAGTGTATAGACCTACTGTATAAATAATAGATATCGATGATATGACTGATAATAATTATGTAATAAAGAGTAGTACAAAGTGGCAATGGTAGTAGTAATAGTAGCATAGATAATAAGAGTAGTCACAGAGGTAGTAACAGTAGTAGTAATAATATTATTAGTATTGTGTGGTGCCTGGTGTGACTAGTTGTATGGTGGTGGAAAGCGGAAAAACACGGAGTTTGTGGATGCTAGATAAGCATCATTGAGCTTAAATGCGCTTGTGACGGTTATAATATCTATGCTACAAATTACTAGGAAAAGGTCACGAAATATGAGAATATCTGGCAAATTATAACTGGTAATTATCATTATAGTGGCTTGTTAGATTAGCGAGAAAAATGATACTGTTGGCTCATCCATTTGGCTGAATAATTGGGTTAGACTCGCTCGCTAATGAATAAATAATCTAGCGAGACATGTGAGGGGTGAAGAGGGGACCAATTAGTGAGGGCCCACTGTAAAAGTGAGACAGGCCACAAGTTACTACAATATCAATATAATAAGATAGTTTTTTTTTGGCCAAGACATTGGGGGACATGTTGGGGGATTTACAGTTAGTGAGCCGTAAATACCCTGGCTGTCCCGCGATTAATCTATGGGGCTTGGCATTTTTCACTAGGTTGTACTTTTTTTTTCACTAAGGATCCAAAGCGTAGGTATACCCGAAGATCCCATATCAAATGACGTATGGAAATTAGGTCTCATAAAATTTTGCTTCGGTTCGGAGTTTCCCGTGTGATTGACGTGATTCACAGGGACCTTTGGACCGAAGTGCCGAGCCTATGGGTGATAATGATCCGTACCCAATATTACCAGTAATCAATACGATTATATTTTTGATCAAGTTTACTGGGCACAACACGCAATCTAATGCAAGATATCTGTCTATTCCATGTTGTAGTAGTTAAGGCGGTTAATAGCCATTACCCTTCGGTGATTTAACTATAAACCGAGAAAAATTACCCAAACCAGATTCGCCCGACTTTTTTTTAATATTTTTAATTTACTGAGGTGACTCTCTCACTCACTCACTATTACTCAGTGCGTGTATCGCAATTGCTAGATTCGTATCACTGTCCCCCCAAATGTACCTGAATCGCATCTCATCACCAGTTCACGTGGACCTGGGTGGCTAATTGGTCCTCGTTGTTACTATACCTTTGTAGTAGATCGATCTAGTAAGTATTTGTAGCGAACTAGAAGTCTTATATTTAAAAAAAAAAAAATTGGTGGTGATAACGACACCCGAGTCACCTCATTAATCTTGTCCCTCTCCCCTCGCCACCTCTACTTGACATTCTCGCTACAATTCGTAAACTTCCCACTAATCGCACCGACTTAGTGACTGGCCACTGTATGCACACCGCGACCCACCCGTATGAAAAACTCAACTAAAGGATACAATCTTGTTATCATTGATATAGGGCCATAAACCGCAGTAGACTACGCCATTAAGCATTAGGCAAAACGATCGAACCAGCGTGTCTTTCCCTTAACTTTATAATCGGCCCCTTCATTACATTTATATAAACCGCCGAATATCATATACTTTGAACGCAAAACAAGAAAACATAAGGAAATAGCCCGTTTAATCTCAGATATTTTTAATCTTTTTTTGAATACCAGCTGATCCCATATATTCAATAATAATCTACTTATAAACAGTTGAAAATTATCCATTGCCTTGATAAAAAAACAGTCATAAACCTTTGAAAATCCCATAATATCCATTATACTCGTTTAAATGGGAACAAAGTCAAACCTTTCTATCTCCATCCAACAGGCAGATCAGAAAACCAAACATCCTGAAGAACAAAATAACGATAACAATGATTTGACACCACAACTGTTCAGCTCAATTATTCATCCAACCAATTCAACCGTCCATGCATCTTCATCTTCAGCAAAAACATTCAAACCTCAACTCACTCCTTTAAGCACCAAATTTGATTTCGAATCCAACAATTCAGATGATGACAAAAACGATTCAGATTCAGATTCAAATGTCAACCCAGCAGAAGAAGAAGACCTCAAAGATTACGTTCCTGGAGGTTACCATCCATGTTACATCGGAGAGGACTACAAGAATGGTAAATATACATTAGTAAGAAAACTAGGATGGGGTCATTTTTCCACTGTATGGTTGGCAAGAGATAATGATAAGCAATGTCATGTGGCAATGAAAGTGGTACGTAGTGCCAAACATTATACTGAAACTGCCATAGATGAAATCAAACTTCTTGATAAAGTCACCACTTCAGATTTGCATCATCCAGGTCATGAACATGTTATTCAATTATTGGATACTTTCACTCATAAAGGTCCAAATGGTGTTCATGTGGTGATGGTTTTTGAAGTGCTTGGTGAAAATTTATTGGGTTTAATTAGGCGGTATAAACATAGAGGTATTCCTATAGTATTTGTTAAACAAATTTGCAAGCAATTGTTATCCGCTTTAGATTTTTTGCATAGAAAATGTGGAGTTATTCATACTGATTTAAAACCAGAAAACGTGTTGATTGAAATAGGAGATGTGGAACAAATAGTGAGAATGGTTGAAGAAGAAGAACATCAAGTAAGAGTACAAAAGAGAAGAATTAAATCACAAACAATGCATTCTTCCAAACCAAATGATGAAGTTAATGGATCTCCTTCATTAGGAAGAAATGGTAGAAGATCAAGAAGACAAACATTAATTACTGGATCTCAACCATTACCTTCACCATTAAGAACCTTAAGTAAATCATTTATTAATGTTTATGGTACAGCCAATTCTACTTCAAATACTCCTATTAGAACCACTTCTTTTGCATCTACTCCTATGAAAAATTCTCTCAACATAGAACCTACTACTCCACTGGAATCAGTTACCAGAACATCATCAGGAATTGATATTAATGAAAAAGATACTCTTAATAGTTCACTTTCATCCATGTCAATTTCAAATAATTATCAATCAGCAATTGATCCAGTATCAATTCCAACATCTACTTCACATGAACTTGACGATTCTCAAATAATGGAGAATGATTTAATTAATGAAGATGAATTAATTTCAGTTAAAATAGCTGATTTAGGTAATGCTTGTTGGACATCACACCATTTCACTGATGAAATTCAAACCCGTCAATATAGATCTCCAGAAGTTTTAATGGGGTACCATTGGGGTGCTTCAAGTGATCTTTGGTCATTTGCATGTCTTGTTTTTGAACTTCTTACTGGTGATTATCTTTTCGATCCAAGAGATGGAAAGACATATACCAAAGATGATGATCATATTGCACAAATTATTGAATTAATTGGACCATTCCCAAGATCAATGTTAAAGGAAGGTTATTATACTCGTGAATTTTTCAACTCTAGAGGTGAACTCCATAGAATTGTAAAATTAAAACCATGGGCATTAAAAGATGTTTTAACTGAAAAATATAAATTTGATCCTAATGATGCCAGTGAAATAGCCGATTTCTTGATGCCTATGTTATCATTACAACCAGAACTGAGAGCAGATGCTGGAGGTATGGTTAACCATTCATGGTTAAGTGATGCTGTGGGATTAGAAAATGTTGTACTTGAAAGACCAGTTGGTGGATCAGGTGAAGATATTCCTGGATGGTCAAGAGAAGTGGGAAGTCAACTTTTACCAGGTGGAAAGCATACTGTGATTCATGGAAAATACCACTAGTGGTGCTTCACCAATTAATAATACAAAAACAGAAAAATTCATAAAAACAAAATGAAAAAGGATGATTGGCAATAACATAATAATAATGAACTGAACTGAAACGAAGAAAGAATCAATATAAAGAATATTATCACAGAAATTGTCTATATCATTTCAAAGGCAATTCTATTCACTCATTACACTCGTTCGTTCACCGTTGAGTCGTACACTCGTTCGAGACATATTCATAATGACTACTAATTGTAATTATATAATGTAATTTAGCATATGTACTAATCAATATGTATAGTAACATAGATTGTAGTCCCCAAAAGTAAAGACTAGAAACAGCTAAAAGAACAAAGTGACATTATTAAAATCAATTAAGTATTGGGTTTATGTATATTTACCGTTAATTCCGTCAATAAACTCGTTCACCAAAAATTTCGATATTTTACTTTGTCTCAATCTCATTTCTGTCACTCTTGCTCCCTCACCTGTCTCACTCACTAACTGGCAGGTTCATACACTCTGGTCAATTGAGGTTGAGTGGACACGACCCTCACCCTATTTATCACCAAACTACTGCCAACACTATCCCCATCAGCCATGTTACATATAGCCCAGAACAATCTCCTCATCCAACAGACCCTTACTGAGAAGGTGCTTGCGGCTGATGCCACTCCCAAATCATTGGATCGGATCATCACCGATTTCGATTTCACAACTTATCATATCTCCACTTTCCCTGACAACAAGCAATTGGTATTAATATCGATCTATTTAAAGTGTTGGGATGATTTGGTTAAATATGGAGTCATTGATTATCTTAACAACAAGTATGGCAATTTTGCTGGATTGACTATTCTTAAAGGTGATCAAGTTGAACAAAGTTACAATTATTCATTAGTATTAGATTTGAATGAATTGGAACAACAATCTCAAGAATCAAAAGAACAATTGGTGGATGCATTGTCTTACCTTAAGAGACATGCCATGGCTGCTCCATTTGAGCAGGCATTTGCCAGATACGACGAATTGGCAGGCCATTACGCCGATAGTAATACTTATTCTGAAGAAATTCAAGCTGAATTACAAAATGAAGAAGTCTTGGTTATTAAGTATCGTGGAGCCGATGAATCAATTTATATTAAGCCATCTTTTGATAGGGTGACTGTTGTATTCTCTACTGTTTTCCAAGATGAAACCGATAAAATCTTTGGTAAGGTTTTCTTACAAGAATTCGTGGATGCTAGAAAGAGATCAGTTCAAACTGCTCCTCAAGTTTTGTATTCTCATAAAGATGCTCCTTGGGATATTCAAAATGCCGTTCAAGGTAACAAAGATGATGAAAACAAGGGTTATGTGACTTTTGTTTTATTCCCAAGACACTTGGTTAAAGGTGACCGTAGAGAAAATTGTATTTCTCATATTCAATTCTTTAGAAACTACTTCCATTACCACATCAAGTGTTCTAAAGCTTACATGCATAGTAGAATGAGATTCAGAGTCAAGGAATTCTTGAAGATTTTGAACAGAGCTAAGCCTGAAAATATTGATGATGATGGAAAGGTTATCGAGAATAGAAAGACCGCTAGTGGTAGAAGATTTGTCGCTTAAACAAAATCATACGGAAGAAGAAAAAAAAGAAGAAGAGACAAATGAACGAAGTGAATATGCCAATTTCCGATTACGAATCAACCAATTTAAATTAATTTAATTACCTTTTGGTATCTAATAAATTTCAATTGTTATCTTTGATTCGAACACTGGCCTCAATCGGTGTGAACATGATTAAAAGTATCTATTATGTTTAAATAGAATAAAACTAACAGAAAAATGGAAATGTAGAATTCAGTAGAATATCATGAAAGTGGTATATTTCATCATGGATATTATGAAGGTTGAATTATTTAGTTGCCTTTATATAGTGATCAATCTATTACATCAAAAAGTCTTTGTTCGTTATTTTATTCATCTAATTACAATAACTTACCATCTAACCTAGTTAGTTGGTTGGCTCATTCTATATACACGATTATTGCTTTGGCTTCTTAACACCATATTTGGATCTAGAGGTGGCTCTGTTCGCTACACCTGCTAAATCATAAACACCTCTTACCAAATGGTACTTGACACCAGGAATATCTTGCACTCTACCACCTCTTACTAAAACAAGATGATGTTCTTGTAAATTATGACCTTCACCTGGAATTAATGCAGAAACAACGTTACCGTTGGTAAGTCTAACACGACAACACTTTCTCAAAGCCGAGTTAGGCTTCTTTGGTTTAAGAATCATGACTCTTAAAACAACACCCTTTCTGAAAGGACTGGTTTCCAAATCTGGAGCCTTAGAACTGTATGGTTTTCTTGGAAGTCCTTGCTTTCCGTACTTAATTTGATTTAAAGTAGCATATCTCTTTTGGTCCATCATGTTAGTGATTTGAGTAGTTATTGGAACATTTCTAACCATGGATTGTTTGTAAAGGGATGGAGCAGCCACACGTGCAGCAGAGACTCCTAAGGATCTTAATCCACCACCAATTAAAGATCTAAGCATGTTTGAATTATGGGTACCTAGACTAGTTTTTCAATTAGTTTTTTTCACTCGGTTCTGTTACAATTATCAGTCTTGATAAAAATTTCATAAAATTGGGTGTAGTGCGACATAAATTGGTGCGAGAGCGCGACATCGCACTCATAATGGGTTGGGGCATGTCGCACAAAACTTTCATCATCCACTTAAAACTACTCGATTTGATTAACCATAGTTAAACCGTTATCAATCATCATGTTTAGAAACGTCTTTTTAAGAGGAGTTAGAGCACCATTGGTTGCCAGAACCCCAGTCATGGCCCGTGTTGCCGCTTTGAGACCAACCCAAGTGCGTTTCTACGCTGGGTTCCCTGCATTGACTAGAGAAAATGCCAAAGAAAGAATCTTGGAATTATTGGAAGGTTACGATAAAGTTGATACCTCTAAAGAAATCACCGAACTGTCATCTTTCGTGCTGGACTTAGGTTTAGACTCTTTAGACGTTGTTGAAGTTGTTATGGAAGTCGAACATGAATTCAACATTCAAATTCCTGATAATGAAGCTGATACCTTGAAGACTGTTGGTCAAACTCTTGATTACATTTTGTCTCAACCTGATGCTTGTTAAGCAAAATCTCCATGTATTTTAATAAATGACGCATATTGAAAAGGTTGTAGTCTTGTTTCTTTATTGCAAAGAGAGATTTGAATTTTTATGGACTTGACTCGTGGTGGTGATTAGTCGAGTTGAATAATACGGTTAAATTGGAGTGAAAATCTAGTGGGTTTCGAGTCTTATTGAAAAATCACGTATTTATGCACCAAGATCTTGATATTTTATCTCGTACAATTCGTCTAATCCTACAGCTGTCAACCCTACAATGTTACTTAGATGTCTGTAGACAGTTGACTTGAACATACTGTATATACGTCTTCTACCACTATATAAATAAACGAATAATAAATGCCAGCTTCAAGAAAAAAATACCAATAAAAAAGTAAAAAAAAAGTATTATATGTACTAACAACAGACCTCTGTGTATTTATGACCCATTCGAGCCCTTTTTGGCTCTAATCTAATCCCTTTTGCTCTCTCGCTTAATGTTATAGTAGGTAAGTTTGGGTAAATGTGTGGATCACGTGTTTGTCACGTGCATTTCTCAGCCAATGGCAGGCCTAAAAATTCAATCATCATGACATTTTCCACTACATAGACATCAAAATGGTTTCTGTATGTACAAACAGTTTTAAGTCAAGGCATTATGTATAGTGGATGATTCGAGCTGCCTCGCATGCTCCAATGCACCTATTCCCAAGTTGGCCCGTCAATTTCCCGTTTCAGATCATCCATATACCCATAAACCTACAAAAATCAAATAAGGTCATAATACTAACCAAATTGTAGTACGTTAGAGGTCCAGTTTACAACTCCATTAAGGCCTTACCAGGTCTCAACGTCGCCGCTGTCAGAGCATACATTCCAAACTTAGCTTTATGGGGTGCTGCTGCTGGTGCCGGTGTTGCTGTTTTCACCGAAGGTGTTCCATTATTCCAAAAGACTTTCTACCAAAAAATCCCATACTTTGGTGAACACTGGATCTACAACCCAGATCCAGAAGATGTTCCAATCTAATTAGGTCATAATAGTCATAATATAAGTTTAGAGAAACAATTTACGTTAAGCAAACCCCGACTGATTCTGTTGGTATGCTTTACTTGTAGTTTAGAGGGCGAATGAAGAGGAAAAATAGACTAAAAAAATCGTAAGAAAATGGTTTAAAAAAGTAGCAATGTGAATTTGGAATTGTTGAGGGTCCAAGAGTGTTTGGTCTCTTGCTTTGTATGGAGTCTGTTCCCATAAGTGTAATGATATTTGTGGTGTAGTGTGTGGTGCCTGTATAGTGGTATAAGGTATATTCTACTACGTACATAATAGTAATGGGTATAATATCGTATATTCCTAGTATTTGAGAAATACTTTTTAGGCTATTATATATATATAAGTGTTCACTTTTATTGGTGCTTTAATTATTGGTTCAATTATTGTAATATATCTTGTCTTTATGGAACATATCTTATGTTGTCTATAGTTGGTCTCTCCAAATACTCTTTTTCCACTAAAAACTCAATACTTGCCTTTAAATCACCAATACTCACAGGGTTTCTCTTTTCCAATATTTCAATGGCTTTTCCTAATAAATCAGTCACTGAAAGTTCTTTGGCTTGCTTCATAATTCTCACTATAACCCCATTAAATTCTTCTCTTCTATTTCTTTCTATCTCATTAATCACATCACTATCGTTCTTTTTCTTGGTTAATTTATTGGAAACTTCCTTTGCAAGAGGAATTCTAATCTTGGACGATTTATCGGTAAACAGACGATTATAACTGTAGTTGTCCCCGTTTTGAATTAAAATCTTATACTTTTCAGTACTCAAAGAATTAAGAACTCTTGTCAATAATCTTGCTTCCATACTAGTAGCTGTTTGAATTTCTCCGAACAGATAAGTATCATTTTCATTAAATAATAATATCACTACTGCTTGTAGTAAGTTCACCATTAATTCCTTTGGTCCTTTATCAAAATCACCTTCAATTGTCAACTGATGCAAGGAATAATTACTCCAATCAAGAGTTTGGTTCTTGTGTCTATCACTCATTCCAAGATATTTTGCACTAAATGTATCCATCAAGGATGTAAGTTGTGGAGGTAATACCGAACCAGTTTCAATCTTTGGAATATCGGGCCATTTCAATTTATCAAGAACCAATGGAGTGAATTCAACTGGGGCACTAATAAGACTAGAATATGTTTCTCTAGCTTCGAAATCTTTGAAGAGTGCATCCAATCCGTTGGTATCGAATTTACCTACCAATTCCAATAAGGCATCTGCCAATTCTTTTTCTTGTTCATAGTTGGAATTTCTTGCAAGTAATAATCTTCTGGAAAGATCTCTCTTGTATGGAATAAGGAAATCCTGTTTATTATTAATACATTTGAAGATGGTAATGACATAACTGCGGAATTCCTCAAATGTCAAATCTGAAGTGGATCTCTTGAAGAAAGTATCACAGTACTTGGATAATTGTAATATGATGAATTCATTATTTGGGTTTTTATTAAAGGCGTTGGTGAATGCATTTCTGATTTCAAATTCAAACCTATCACTACCATCTAAAGTATTAATAACAATTTCTTTGAATTTAGTGAATTCGTCACCTAAAGCGTGAATAATTGCTTTAGGAGGTTGGGTTCTCATTTCATCTATAACTCTTAAGATATGTTGATATATCATTTGTCCCCATTCGTAGACAAAGATGGACATCGAGTCAACTGCAAAAACTCTCTTGGAACTTTCACACCATGCCACAATCAGCCTCATCTTGTAAGAATCTTGAGGCTCGAGGATATATGGTAAGGTTGAACTTATAAATGTTTTGAAATCTTCAAAGATAAGGTCCCAATGAAGCTTTAAAATTAATTGGTTGGTGAAACTTTTAGGGTATCCACAATCCATAAAGAATTCTTTTTCTTTAGTAGCACGATTTACTACTTTTGTTAAATAATTTTCTGGTTCATTCCACCATGAATGTTTAAGTATACTGAAATGTTTGACTATCAGATCCATCAACTCTTGATTTAAATTAATAGAGTTTTTATAGTTTAGCTTTAGTAGTGTTTTGGAATAATTTTTAATGAATTCCGGGTATGCTTGTTCTGATTTTCTATATTCTGTTAGAACAGCAATATGCAAAGAAAGTAGTTGAGATTTGTATTTTTGATTCTCAACCAAAAATTTATCAATTAATAAATCCATACCATAATCCATGATTTGTTTCTTATTAGGATGATTTAATAAATATGATCTATCCAAATATAAAAATAATTTTCTTATTAATTTAAGTTTGGATTCCCAATCTTGGAATATTTCAAGAAATCTCTGTATAATAAAACGATTATCTTCATTTGATTCAAGGACTTGAATTAATTCAGGTTCAACTTTGGATTCAAAGTAGCCTGTTAACTTTTTGAATAAAGTACTACTTAATTTCGATCTTGCTTCTGCTTTTAATCTGCAATGTGATTCTACCAATGATGTATAGGTATGGTAACTATGTTTTAAAGGAGCTCCAGTTAATAAAATGTCTATAAGTTCAGTCAATGTTGCTCTTGATTCTTCCAAGAAAGCAATCATAGATTCAATAAATTCCAGGTCTTCATCTGGTTTGGGTCTCTTTTTAGATTTGGTTACTGGTTCTGGACTCATTGACATTTTTGATCTTGGTTCCAAATGTGATGGAGTTGTTTCTTTCGACTCACGAGCAGAGTTAGAGAACTCAAACACCGACTTCGGTGCTTTCTCGGGATCCATCGGTTATAATTTTATTCTGACTGAAAATATGAATTTTATGTGATATTGATAGGAACAATCAAATGAGGTTATAAATTAAAGTAGATGATGATGATCTTGTATGAGGGAAAGTAGATGGTGGTTACCTTTTAGATGAAAAATCGGACTTTAATGACGAATGTGGTAATTCCCGTATAATTGATAATATCAGTATACGTCAAAGCGTCGTATAGTGAATTGTACAACAAATGCAATGGAGTTAATTGATTATAGTTGATGGCGTATTCTACTAAGGAGTGACATTAGTCGTGCGCGAGTATCTCTCCAGGCCCATACTATACAAACTGATAAATACAATTTTGGGGCTATAGAGAACGCGAAAGATTAACTATTATTGTTGATAACTATGAGCTCACTTAATAACAAGAGAGATCACCAGAAGGATCCAAGGGACCTGAAGGACCTGAAGACTGGACCAGGCGATAACCAAAAGAAGAAAGACCAAAATGGAGCAAGCGCCGTGGAGGTTAATGATCCTAAACAACTCACTACCGTGTATAAGAAGAACGGATCATTTGATAAGCAACGGAAAGTTCTTCTTGAGAACTTCAAAAAATCAGAAACCCATAATAATCTCCTTTTAAAGCTTAAGTTAATGGTGGAGAGTAAAGTCAAACAAGATCCATCGATATTAATGAAGAATAAGGGTAAAATCGCAGCCTTAATTCAAGGTGAAATTATAAATGAACATCTCAGTGGTAAAACCGGTGGTGGTAGTGGAGGTTTACTTAGTATTGTGGATAAAGATATACAAGATAAGATTATAGACTCTCCTGATTTCCATCATGAATTAAAGACTGAATTAAGAGATATACGAAGAACCCTTATGGGAATCAGTGATGAGGAATATGAAAAACAACTCCAACAAGAAAAGGAAGAAGAACAAAAGAAGCAAGCCGAGATACGGGTATCCAATGGCGGTGCTGACTACAAATCAAGTTATAGAGTTAAGGGTTTGGGAGGTTCACATAGAATCTCAAAGCCTCCAAGGTTTAATTTTTCAAGTAATAGACATAAGGATGATGATTCAGATGGAAAGAATGGAAAGGTTCCTTATTTAATGTATTAAAGAGATGAATGAAAATCGCTACAATTAATGGGTATAATTTTTATATATGTGACAAAAAAAGTGTCCTTTATTATTATTGATACTAACAATTTCGTTTTGTTCTTTATCATCAACGGCATAGCTAAATATAATGACTGATTTATTCTTTGTTTTTAAAGGTAGAATTTCTAAGTTTACAGTGACATTATCAAATTTGTTTTCCAACAAATTACCAAATTAGCAAATGAAAACATTCAAATCATAATTATTCATCGGTTTCAAAGATTTCATTTGCAATCAACATCAATTCTTCTACCACTTTACTCTTATAACTCAAATCTTGAGGACTCATTGAATTGTCATTTAAAATAGCAGGACCCCAGATTATAGCTAAGTTCTTAGCAGTCATCCTATTAGTACTCAGTTGAGAAGCCACCTTATTCAAATGGAAAATCAATGCTCTTAAAGTGAAGTAAGCTCCATCTGGTAAATTAAATACTAAATGATGTAATTTTTTAGCAATAAATGTTTCATCTAATGATTTGACAGTTTCAATGAATGATTGGTAATATTCTTTAGTTAATAGTGGTTCTGGTAAACTAGCAAAATAAATCTTTAATAAGGAAGCAACAGTATAAATATCAGCATCTAAAACATTACTTGGATCAATATTGTTGCCAATTAATAAATAATTTGTGAATTGTTGATCTATCGAATTCTTCAAGTTAGAAACGGTAGTCTTATTTCCACTAGTTCTGTAAATTCCTTCAATATTTAAACCATGATTTTCTATGACTTCAATACATCTCTTGACAACTAATGGAACATTATCAATACCTGCAAAGACAATAACTTCTTCGATTGACACTCCAAAAGTTGGTTGAGCCAGTGGAACAAGTTGAGATGAAAGAGATCTTGGACCATTCAAATCAGGGGTATTAGGTTTTGATGATGGATCTAATGATGAATATGTAGGATAAGTAGAAGCACTTATAGGATCAGATGGTAAACTGGATGATGGAGCCGAAGTTTGTGAAGTAGTGGATAAGTTTTGATTCAGAACTGGAATTGGTTGACTAGAAGAAGCCAGTCTTGAATTATTTGGACTAGTTTTGGATTGAGTATTATTCTTAGGACCACTGTTATTCAAGAAAGGTTTACCAATCTTTTGATTTTTAGCCAAAGATGGATGGACTGTGTATTCCACAGGAGTCAATGAAGTATTTTTGACTGATTTTTCATGTTTTATAAGGAAATTATAAAGATCTTTTTCATTATCAATAGAAGCAGCAATCAGTTTCATTGAAGGTTTAGACAGTTGTAATGGACTTATTAAAACACCAGAATTCATTATTAAAGTTTCATTCCAAGTTGCAAATTTTTGTAATTGAACATTCATAGCAATATCCATTTCTAAAATTAAATTTTTAAGTTTTTTAGATATGGTTGGTCTGTGAATCATAAGAAGTTCATCCTTTAATTTTTTACAAGTACTAACTTTAAGTTTGTAATCTTGATCTGCTGCATCGACTTTTCTTTGTAATTCATCTTCTTGTTGTTCCACAGTCTTATTTTTTAAAGAAAATGATTTTTTGTTAGGATCTGAAGTTTTAAGCTTTTCTAAATCTTCAGATAAATGAAAATATTTATGCTTGGCTTTTTCGGCAGCAAGAATTGCATCACTGCATTCTTTTTCTTTTCTCTTACCTTCATCTTTGATGAGTTTACGAGATCTAGAAATGGTACCGATTAAAGCAGTAAGTTCATCATACATTACATTTAATGCTTTAACATATGAAGATCCAGCACCAAATAATTTCTCATCAAATTCAATGATTTGATCAAGTTTGGTGCTAAAGGAATCATTCTTTAACTTGGCAGATCCTTTAATGGTGGTACGTGCTTGTATACCAAACTTTTTTAACTGATTATAATGATCATCTTCGATTTGAGCTTTCTTTTTAATATATTTAGAAAGCTCTTCACCAGTAGTTAAACTTTGTTTAAGACGATTAAGAAGTAAATCTAATGATGCATCACTATTAAGTATATTCTTGATCCTTTCTTGATCTAGAAGATTGTCTTCAGACATGATAATTGACGTCGTAAAAGAATGGGGACTTGGATATAATGAGACAAAAGGTAACAAACAAAATAATGAAAGGTATCAAAAGGGAACGTTGTGATATTATAGATTTCGGAGATCCCAGTTGAAGGTGATTTGTGAGGAGGAAAAAAAAGTAGACAGTGACAATTGGATTTGACAAGGATTGTGATGTCACTTAGTGGATGGTTTGAAATCACACGTCTTTTCGATTGTATGACAGGGGTAGTCTTGATTTGGAGGATATTTTGATTGACTTTTCGTGTTCAATTCGCGCCAAACCCGGTTACGTAAGCAGTTCCCCAGGTACCTAAGAATAGACTCACAACTGAATGACTGAATGGAATGACTTTTCTATGAGGCTTCGCCAGGATCACGTGGCGTGTTTGAGGTTTAGACGAGATAATTATGAAACCAATTACAACAGGGTTTTCTACTAAGCTTAATTACATGTTACAATTGGCTGCAAATCATCCATAAAAAGTTGGGATCTTCAAAAGTTAAGAACTTATGGATTTTTATATGGTATGATTTTTTTAGTTTTACCTCGTGACAGCTATTTCTCGTGCGACAGTGATTACTCGGGGTAGATAATAGAAGCCTCCTTAGTTTGTGGTTTTTGACACAAGATCTTTAAAATGACAGTATATCAAAAGGATCTTAAATTGACTGGTTTTTCTTACTAGTATTTTGTTGGGTACATTTTTCTCTTTTACTTGTTTGAATGATGCAAAATCAAGATTATGAACTCGCAACTGGTTACATTGTCGAAATTTTACGAACAGGAACAATAGTAATGTAAATGTAAAATGCATCAACATTTGATTTCATAAGCTACATAGAGAGTATTTATGCTTGATGTGTTTGTAGTGTCTGGTACTATCAGTAGTATAATAATTGAGAGTATGGTAGTACAATTGTATGAATAATCTACACCATAGACCCAATAAAACGGTGGTTTTTTCTACTATTAAAGTGCGTTTTTTCTTCTACGAAATTAATCAATATTTTCATTAATTATAATTGTTACTAGTTCAAATCATTTATTGAGCCATTACCAAAATAGCTATCAAAGTATCTATTAATTAATTCTTAATTCTTTTTTAATTTAATTTAATTTTTTGTTTAAGTTAATTAGAAAAATTGACTGTTTCTCTTTTCGTCATCATGACCAAAAGCATTGATTCCCTGTTCCACATTAGCCACTGAGAATTCCAAATCATCAGTGGTGATCATATCCCAAAATTTATAAATCATCATGAATGAAAAAACATTACATAAACTTCCAAAGAATAATCCATCAATGTAATGTTTAGCACCCTTACAGATTTGTTCACTAACTGCATAGGATAAAACTTGACCTGCAACAAAGAAGAAACATCCAAGAATAATAACACCTAAACCCCAGTAGTTCTTTAATGCAAAAACAACCAAAATGATTTGAGAAGTAACATAAGCTCCTAAAATAACGGCATTAAGAACAAAACTGACAACAAATAAGGCTTTGGTTTCTCTCATATCGAGAGCAGTACCCCAACTCTTAAAAGTAATAATGGCAATAAGGAAATTGACTGCAAACCAACCAAAAGAAATGGCTCTAAGGGACCACATGGATTTTCTAGTACCATCTTCCCAGAATTGGAAACATAAAATACCATTATATAACAAACTAACACAAACAGAACTGGCAAAACCAATTTGAATGGCAACAAAGTATGCATAACTGGCACTAGATGGAGGACTAACACCACAATCAACAATTAAAGAGGAAACAATCAAACCGATCATAAGATAAGTAAACATTAACATTTCGGTTCTACCGATAGCAGTATATTTAGCTCTAACATTGAAAATAACAGTTAATGCAACAATCAAACCACCAATATGAACAAACGCGTTACCTATCAGGAAGATCATGGTATTGGCAAGTTCAACTGGTCTAGCATAACAAGTTGGAAGTATACCCTTTTTGAAGAAATCATCTTGGTGTGCTGAACTTATAACTGAACAAAGAGGAAAGTTAGTCTTTGAACAAATTGTATCAAATGATCCGAATACCATTTTTTTTTAATTAAATATAACTAGAATAAGATATGAGAAATGGGAAATGATAAAATGATAAATGGGAAATAGTTGGTGATGAGGGTTGTATGAAAGTTAATGCTAATAAAATTATATTATTTGATTTTTTTAGTGAAAAAGTTCTTTAATGTTCCTTATCGTCTCTGACTTGTCAGAATGTATGATTTGACAATATAAGGGAAAAAAAAAATGAAGGGGAGATTCACTAAAAAGGGGGAAAGTTTTTTATGTTTGAAGTGAAATGAAAAAACGGACGTTGACACAGCGAGTTGAATGAACTGGACTGTGAGACGGTAACGATCGTAAAGGTTTTGAAGAAGGATGGTTCAGTGGCGGATGCTGGTTCCTGTAATTTGTGGTAAACTCATCTGAATCAGGTTGTGCCTCAAAAAGAGACTAATTAGCGGGCGCACGACTGTTTTGATTTTATCTATTTTTACCCTAGAAGGAATGGCAGGGGGTGCCCTCAGCCCGAGGCGAATCACGGACAAAATCACCAAGTGACAAAACATTCTTAGCTCCTGGGGCTATATGCAGGACAGTCGTGATTTTAAGCCTTCTAGAACAAAACTATAGTGAAATGAGCCTCAACATAGTCCAACAACACTAAACCACCATTAAAACACCACTAAAATACATTATTTGAAATTTGTTTCAAGAAAGAGAAAAAAAGATGCGTATATCAGTAATAATTTTATAATTTACTTTAAGGTAAAATTATCAAATAATTTGTACCAAAGTACCCCCAAAGTGACACAGTGACGTAGGTGACGGTGCTGTGCTGTGCTAGGTTGTTTTTTTTTTATTTATGTATTTATTATTTTATGTGGTTTTTTTTTTTTTTTTTTTTTTTTTTTTTTTTTTTGGTGTTTTTTTTTTTTTTTTTTTTTTTTTTGTTTGATAGATGTAGGGCGTTTGGGAGTAGGACCAAGACCAACGTTTTAACAAGAAAAGAATGCGTATTTCCTTCTCACCTTTTGAAATTTAAAGAATGAGAATGTAGGCGAGGCAAGAACATACGAATAAAAAATTTTATTTAGACCATACTGATAGAATAATATTTAATGAATAATATCAAAATTATTAAATATCAAAAATTATTATAATCAGTAGAGATCAGTTGATAAAAGTTAATAATATTGACATCATGTACCTCTAGCGGTCTAGATTAGTAAATGGAATGTGATGAGTCGAAAAGAGGGAGTTTAGAGACTTCGAGGCTTCAGGGTATCAAGGTTTCGGATTATCATATATTTTTTTCAAAAGGTTGATGTTTACTGAAATAAGGAAATGAGGGCAGTTGTAGGCTGCACAACTTCGAATCTCCCAGGTACGAGAATAAAATTGTAGATTTAAGGTTTTAACAACATTTTTTTCTCGCTGTAATTCGGTTAGGTAAGTTCTTTCAAAATGTGATGGTAAAATCAAGGTTTTAACGATATCCTGATATTCTTCAAGGGTTTACGGCTGTAACCACTTGATTTATTTTGTATACTGGATTACATGTTTTATTTTTTTAAAGTGGCTTTTCTTGTAAATTTTAGTATGTTCTACATCATCAAAAAGAAAGACTTCTACTATTTTGGAGTGGCTTTTAATTAAATAATGAATCGTAAATGTATATTGACCGAAGGGGTATATGTACAAGAAATGAAATCGGCTTGGCCGAATAAATAGACCGTCATAATGATCATAGACCAATGATCATAGTGTAATAAATAATTTAAGAATGGAAATGCAAAACTCATAGGCTTCGAAATGAAATCTTTATCAAATAATATAATAAAAAATCATATCTAATGTTTATTTTTTTTTTTCATGTCTTCATACTGGTTGTGGGTTCGTTTCATTATACTTGATATGGAGGAGGAGACTCAAAAGTTAAGTTAATTCTTTCCCTTTCCTTTTGACTTTCCTTTTCCTTGGTTAATTCTTGAAGTTTAGAATTAATCTTTGCAATATCAAGATAATTGATTGATTTTTTATGGTTAAGATTTCTGTCTTTGAGTTCCTTACGAAGGGGTGAAGTTGAAATAGGTTGGTTATTTGGGAAATTGAAATATCCACCACCTAAACCGACGCTGGTCAACAACGACGAAGCATTTGGAGAATCATATTTTTCGGATTTGATTAATTCATGTTTAACATTTCTAAAATCAATTGATTCTGGCTTTTCATATTTCACGTTTCTAAATTCAATGTTATCAGATTTTTGAGGTCTTGAATATTCATCGAATACGTCACGAGAAACTCGAACTGGTTTAGGATGTGCAACAACTGGTTGTTCTTGTTCAGGTTCGTTAATAAGAGTAGAAGTATCAGATTGTTCAGATTCAGCTTCAGAAACTTGTGAAGTTGATTGTGAAACAGGAACAGAAGTTGCAGCTGATGATGGAATAGAATTAGCAGCTGATGAAATAGCAGTAGAAGTAGTAGAAGGAGAGGCAGTAGAAGGAGCAGTCTTTGACTTTTTCTTACCCATCTTAATAACTCTTCTCTTTGGTTTTACTACATCATTATTCTTGCTATTGTTGCTTGATCTGTAGAAACTGCTAGTTTGAATGGATGAAATTTCATTCAAAATATTATCAGTCTTTGAGAAATTCTTATTAAGCAACATATCAATTGGAATACCATTACTGTTGGCAGTTGGACTAATACCTTCATTTAAAATTGAGTAAAGAGAATTAGATAAGTTTGGAACATTCTTATTCAATTTATCCAAATGAGATCTTTGAATAACATTCTTTAATCTTGGAACATTCAAACTAAGAGTTTCTCTGGAATTAAACAATTTTAAATTCTTTTGTAAATTGTGAGCAGAATAAACAAATGGTAAATCTGATGGTACGACTGGAGTACCAACCATCATATCGGCTGCCAAATTGAGGGATAATTTTGAATGAATATCATTAATATTATCTAATGAAAGATAATTTAATGAAAGTTGATGAATTAAAGTTGGTAAAGTTTCTCTAAATAAGTCTCTGATTTGGTTTTCAATTTGCTTTTGTAAAAAGTTAGCTAAAACTTGAACAGTATCAAAAGTAGATGATACTTTAATGTTTTCTAAAGGATCATTTCTAAATACTAAAGTTAAACCTTTTGATTTACTGAAAACAATTATTCCAATTCCGCTAATTTTAATATCACTTAATTTTAAATCCATTGGTAAAGCAAATTGTTCATAAGATAATCCAAATTCAGGAGTTATAAATTGAGAATTTCCAACTTCTTTATCTAAACTATTCGAATGATAAATATTAAGAGGATTAGCTTGAACATCAGTATGAAGAGTTAAATGAAAATCACCTTCATAATTGATTTTAAATATACCTCTAAATCTATCACGATCCAATTCACCAATCTCTAAAATTTCAAAGTTTGGTGCAACTTTACCAAAATTGAGATCTTTAATTTGAATCTTAGAAGCTAAGATATTGGGCTTTTTACCCAGATTAAGGGCAGTAGTGAGTAACTCCTTAGTCCAGCACGAAAAGTGCTCGGTCTCTAGAGTGTTCCAGTTTACTTGGAATGACATTCTGACGAACCAATGTTACTTATCGATGCACTTAAATAAAAAAAATTGCGCCAAAAATTCTGGTGCTAAATCCGATTAATCTCCTGACTTCGGTATTAGGGATTTTAAGGGCAAGCGATGGGTTAAAGGAAGACTAAAATGGGGAGCAATTTTGGGGTACAGATAACGCAGATTATACTGGATGATAAAGATGGTACGATTCGAGGTTAAAAACCCGTTTGATAATGAATGTAGATGGTGTTAAATGATGGTCGTTAAGTAGAATAGTTTATGTTGTTTTGTAAAAGTTTTTTGTTTGGTCACGGCACGCCGCATAAGGGATCGTGTGAAGCAATGAGGCCGGGGTCGCATCACGTGACTCTTTTGATAACAATTTAACCTAATCGGGGTGCTAAAGAAAAAAGTGGGACGGGTTTGGCCGGGGTAAGCATTAGGGGGTTGATCAGCGGTTTGCCACTGGAATATAGCAATCAATTGAGTTCATAACTGAAACTCATTAACAATAAAACTCTCTTTGTCATGTAATGTTTTACATCAATAGTATCCATGATAATTTTGTATCTGTTTTGTTATGGTAGATCTGTTCGTGTCACGTGACTGTATTTTGATAATTCAATTCGTCGTAAACAGGAAGGATCAGACGGTTTGATCACGTGATCACCCCATCTCTACATCAACAAGTGGTCATCGCCAATTAAGATCTATTGAACATCATTAACAATGTCGATGCAACAATCTCAATTACAGAATATGACTCCAAAGTCAACATTCTACACATTCTCGCTGATTCTACCCAATGGGGAGCGAGTCAATTTCCTGCAATTCAAAGATAAAGTGGTGGTGGTAGTAAATGTGGCAAGTCTATGTGGTTTCACTCCTCAATACAAAGAATTTGAAGCACTTTACAGGAAATACAAAGACAAAGGATTGGAAATATTGGCATTCCCATGCAACCAATTCGGGTCACAGGAACCTTATGAAGACTTACAAACTGAAGCACTTGCTCGTAAAAGGTATCAAGTTACATTCCCAATATTCAAAAAATTACTTGTTAATGGAGATGGAGAATCTAAATTGTATTCGTGGTTAAAAGAGGAGAAAAAAGGAGAATTAGGATTCAAAGGAGTCAAATGGAACTTTGAAAAGTTCGTAATTGATAGATCAGGGAAAGTAGTGGCGCGGTACGTTTCAGCTATTACCCCCTTACAAATGGAACCAATATTGCAAAAATTGTTAGAAGAGCAAACTCAAACGCATTTGTAACAACTACAATAAGAATTATAACAATTTAATAATGATAATTTAATGATTACAATATAATACAATCTAGCTAATGATGGTTAAAACAAAAATTTGCCAATTACCAACTTTCTTATTTTCATTTTTATTTTTATTTTTTTAAAAAAAAAAGCTTTCAATGACTCCGAATTTGCATAACCTCTGACCACTAGATACGATAGAATAATAGAGCATAATAATATAATACTCCAGTAAATCCAGTAGAACAATTTTTAATAAGACATTTAAGCCTTTTTCTTCTTTCTCTTACCTTCTTCAGCTACCTTCTTTCTCTTTCCGTTTTCTTCCTTTTCTTCTGGAATCATTTCTTTAGCAATACATGCTAATAAAGTGGAACATCTTCTAGATATTTCACTTGGGTTTCTACTTTGGAAGTAGAAATCAAATTGGAATAATGGTGAATCCCTAATAGCTTCTCTGATTCTTTCATATAAATCTGGTCTATCTAATCCAAATCTGTACATTTGAACCAATAAGAATCTATCTTCTTCATCACTGAACATTCTCTTGTTAGTAGAAGCAGGAGGGAATTTCAAGACCAATTCTTGTAATGGATACCTGTAGAAAGATAATTTTCTTCTTAAAGCTTCCTTTTGAATTCTTACTTTAGTGATCTTTTCTTCACCTGCTTCTATTTGATTAATGAATTTTTCATAACCTTCAATTTCTTGGTAATTTCTCCAGAAAGCCTTAGCATATTCTCTGACTTCATCGATGGTCTTTTCTTCGAATTCGGTTGCAATGGCAGCAATGGAGTTTCTACCATGTTTAGCACTGACAACAATGAAATGAGTGAAATCTCTTCTACTCCAGTTACTGTAACCCTGGGATAAAAGTTCTTCCTTTAATGCTTTTTCTTCATCAGTTAAAGCTCTTGAATTATTTATTTCTTCTTGTTCGATCTTTTGATCTAATTCTCTTTGTTCCAAAGTATCTGGCTTACCACTCTTTAAAATAGCCTTGTATCCGGTTTGTTTCTTATAAAAATTCTTTTCCAATTCATGAAGTTCGAATAACTTACTAGGGAAAAATTGGTGATCATAAATATTCAATTGTTTTGGAGGTCTTGGTCCAGACTTAGCAGCATTGGAATTTCCACTTCTGTTACCACCAGTGTTTAAAACATCCTTATAGTACATATCAATAGAATAGTTTTCCTTTCTTTCTCTCTTACCAGGATTGATCCAGGCATGTCCAATATTGGTAATAGCAGTAACCTCCTTTTTCTTGAAATTTTCACCATTCCATTCATACACTGATTCATCATTAGTAAAATTTTGTAAAGCATCCAAATTCAAGGCTGCGTATTTCTTATTTAATTCTTGAGTCTTATTTTCAGAGGATTTTAAAAGCTCTTCAATATCGACATCATCGGTACCCTTTTCGCCATCTTTTTTACTGAAAACATCACTGGCACCGAATTGAATCATATCCAATAAATCACCCTTATGAACAGCTCTATTTTGAGTAGCTTCAAGAGCACCAGAATTTCTACCTTGTTGAATAACCAATTGATCTAATCTCAACTTTTGTGCAGCTCTTTCCAAAACCTTTTCTTCAATAGCATTTTCAGTAATTAATCTGAAAACTTTAACTTGCTTGGTTTGACCGATTCTATGGGCTCTATCCATAGCTTGTAAATCGGCTTGAGGATTCCAATCAGAATCGAATAAAATAACAATATCAGCACTAGTTAAATTAATACCTAAACCACCAGCTCTGGTGGTTAATAAAAAGATGAATTTTTCACTACCTGGTGCATTATATTCATCAATGGCATTAATTCTATCTGAATGTTCAGTTTGACCATCAATTCTAGAGTATTGGTATTCTCTGAAGAAACAATAATCTTCTAAAATATCCAACATTCTACTCATTTGGGAGAAAATTAACACTCTTGAACCTTCACGGCGGAACTTCTTTAAAAGCTTATCAAGAATGATCATCTTTTGAGAATTGAAAACCAAATGTTCATCAGTGGTGAATGGAGGTCCTGGTTCAGCACCTTCGAATAAATATGGATGGTTACAACATTTTCTCAATTGCATAACAATATTCAATAATCTGGTTTTACTTTCTTTCTTACCATTGGCACCATTAACTGCATCGATATCTTTTTCTAAAATCTTTTGATACCATTTTCTTTGCATTTCACTCATGTTGACATAAACATTCATTTCTTGCTTTGGCAATAAGGACTTTTCAACATCTGCTTTAATTCTTCTTAATAAGAAAGGCTTTAAAACCTTGTGTAATTGACTGACAACATCATCATCAGATCCGGACTCAGAATCAGACTTTCCACCATGGAACCATTCATCAAAGGAATCATTATCAGCAAAGACATCTGGTAAGATGAAATTCAATAAAGCCCAAAGTTCTTTAAGATTATTTTGTAAAGGAGTACCAGTGATCAAAAGACGGTTTTTACTGTGGAACATTCTAATGATTTGAGATAATAAGGATTCTTCATTCTTAATTCTATGAGCTTCATCAATAATAATATATTCCCAATCGAATTTCTTGAAGGTAGATTTCTCTTTGATAACAATTTCATAGGAAACGATAACCACATCAAAATCAGCAGTCATGATTCTATTATTTAATATTTCATGTCTTTGTTCTTTATCACCTTGGACAACTAAGACATTCATTTCAGGAATCCAACGATTGAACTCACGGTGCCAGTTATCTAAGGTAGATTTTGGAGTAATAACAATATGAGGACCATTGATTCCCTTGAAATATCTGAGGAAACCTAAGAAAGAAATGGTTTGTAAAGTTTTACCTAAACCCATTTCATCTGCTAAAATACCAGATAAGTTATTTTCATATAAAGATACTAACCAATTCAAACCTTGGATTTGGTATGGACGTAATTCACCATTGACATAACCTGGACTATCAGTAAATTCAGTGATAAGAGGAGTATCGACTTCATCCTTTAAAAGTTCATCATCTTCTTCCTTTTCTGTCTTACGTCTTCTGGTTCCTGAAGGATTACTTTGATTGACATCATCCAAGATCTTTCTGAAAAGTGGATCTTTATTGGCTTTGGCTTCGATGAAATGTTGAAATAAAGAGGTTAATCCAAGTAAATATTTGAATCTTTTACTAGTTTTTTCAATATCCACCACTTGCTTTTCTGATTTGGCAAAGTATTTGGTTTTGTTATTGGCGATGGAAAAGACATGGGACTTGGGGTACTCGACACCCGGAGTAGCCTAAAAAACGGTTAGAACGAACAAATCAATGGAGTGGAGATTCGAAAGGGTTCGATAATTGGTCACTTAGGGCATTTATCAACACAATTTGGTGAAATTCGGTAAAACTCAGTGAAATTTAGCGCTACTCTGTTAAAGCATCATCGATACTTTATCAACGCGTTCCTTAACCGGACAAAACGGGTACTTGTAAATTTGACCATGAGATTGATGGCATTGACCCTTGGTGATACGATGGTCTTCCTTTGAGTCTTCCTTCGATACTTACTGTCTCTGATCTGGACATCGATTGGTGGTAGCAGTTGGAATGGGATTGCGATTGATGAAAATGCGCGTATAAACCACGTTCAGTGTGAGGTCAAGCGAGAAAATACATTTTGATAGAGAAGTGAGACTGAATATAGAGACAATGTAAAAGGTAACGTGAATACAAATTAAATGACAGAATAACGACAATTTTTTTGTCATATCTGTCACAACTGATCTATTGTGAAATTTTACAGATTTATCAATTTTTGTAGAAATTGGGAATGGTCTGGTTTTTTTTTTTTTTGAATCCTTCCATTAAACTACCTTGCAGTATGGGTTTTTGGTTGGGCCAGGTCTGGTTATGTTAATGGTTAGTAGCTTTGACACATTGAGTTCAGGGGAGCCGTATTCTCGATTAAAGGTAACTATCGACGATCATTAGCGAATTAAGGTTTTATCATTTGCAGATGTTACTAGATTAGAGTTGATGGTTTTGATTTAGTTGCTGCTTGTTGCATTCCGCAGAGTCTACAAATTATATTTTTTATCAATTTATCATCTTTTTTTGCAATTATTATGCAAAAGTGATAACCTCACCAAAAGAAAAGAGATTTTAGGGGGAGGACCTGTTTTTTTAAGTTTGCCATCTTGCAGTTCCGGGAATGACTACAACTGAACTCCGAGCCTAAGTAATTCGAGTTACGTTATGAATGTCATATATGTATTACTTTAAAAAATAATTCAATCTAGGCTCGAATTACGAGAATTTAGTATAATTTCTGAAGCAAACTTAGTGCTTAACGCCTTAAACAGAAAAGAAATCATCTGGAAAATATCTAGTATTCAAACTATTTCCAACTTCAAATCTTCAGTAAAATGTTGGACTCCTATTGAAACCCATCAGTGATCTCGAACTCCCCCACCTTGAATTTAATATCGTTCCTTTTATCATAACCTTCTCTGTTATGATAATCAGTGACTCTCTGTCTTACATAGTCAGTTCCAATGATTGGTTTGGTTTTCTTGTAAAGTCCTAATCTCTTTAATAAAGGCGATGGAGCTATTTCAATTTCTGCTTTGTCACCAGGACGTACAAAATAAAAAGCACCAATTCTTGGAGCATTGATTTGATCTTCTGGTGGTCTAATAACTCGGTGAATCGTAGTTTTGAAAAATCCTCCTGACCAAAAATTCAAGGTATCCCCCACGTTACAAATGATCCCACCTGGTACTGGCTTCACATACTTCCATTTACCATTCGAAAGTCTTATTTGTAACCCTGCTACCACTTGATTAAATAAAAGTGTTAAAGTACCAAAATCAGTATGTGCCCTTGTCCAAATATTTTCAACCTTAGCATCATCTTCAGCCGTTCTAGGGGTATACTTAATGTACCTTAGCGAATCATCACTAGGATCATCATATAAATGTTTTCTTGAAAAATAATCTTCTTCGAGCTCAAGTATAATAGCGAATAGCCTAAGAAGTTTATCAGCTACATCAAAAGCTTTTCTAGATATCTCTTCAAGACGTTTCTTATGATTCTGAATAAAATCATTGGCCAAATATTGTTCAAATGTTCCATCTTTAGTGAATTTTGCAACATTAAATGTTTCTAAATTATCACGAACTTCAGTGCCAAATAGCGCTTTATTAGCAATTGCTTTGTAGCCAAAGTAGTTTCCTGTTGCAAAATCCACAGGAACTGCCAGCTTTTGTTCTAATGTATAATCATCAAAGAAATGTTTACCATAAGCAAAGATTTCATGTATCTCTTCTTCAGAGATCCCAGTATTAGTAACCGCCCAAAATCCTTCGTGGCTGCTTCCATGTTTGAGAGTCTCGGCTAGCTCCTGCTTTCCACCTGGCTGGTCAAACTTGCTAAAGTCTAGAAGCACTAGTTCTGCCCAGTCCAAGT
Source organism: Suhomyces anneliseae (assembly GCA_030568535.1). NCBI lineage: Eukaryota > Fungi > Ascomycota > Pichiomycetes > Serinales > Debaryomycetaceae > Suhomyces > Suhomyces anneliseae. The sequence goes on from JAJMGB010000032.1 coordinate 122,993, forward strand.
TCTCTTTAGTCTGTTTCGGTGGATCCCATGGTTGTGGTTGAGGGTTTTGAATCGTCATTAGAAAAAAATTGAGATAATTAACAAGTAGTAATAGTTATCTTGCTCTTTTAATTACTGATTAGGTTATCTTGTGATATTTATGACAACCTTCAATGGTTTGTTTGATTACTTGAATATATGGTTCAGTTTCAATGGATTTTCTTCAAAACAACAAGAAAACAAAATCAAAAAAGGCAAATTACTAGGAAATTGCACCAGTTAAAGCAATAAAGGCTACTTATAACTAGTATCAAGGATATCAGAATCATTTTGGAACCTATATAGTAGCTGTGGCTGCAAATTAACTTGGTAATTCCAGCCACATCTATCCAGCCACACACGTGACTAGAAGTTATATCACATGACTCAATTCACATGATTAGTATTAGTATCGGCCTAATTAGGTAAGCGCTTCCGACAACCGAGACCCGCGGGGTAAAAAGTGGGAAAATAGTAAGAATTTTATTGGGACAACCTTATTACTACAATTTTACAAAATTTTGTAAATGATGTCAACCCTGCGTTACTTTATTCAACATACTTTAAGCTGGCTCATAATTATCAACATACATGTTATGAGAGGCAGCCACCTGCATTGATAATTTATGAAACATAGCGGTTATAGGCCGGATACTTTAGCTGGAAATTCGGATATTACGGATTGGGAACACGAAGCTCCGGACAATAAAAAAAAAAGGACTATTAGTGTAATATTTTTGTAAAATAATAGTTTCAATTGTTACTTGATCGACAAGATGCACCTCTAAATCCGTTAATCTTGTTAAGTATGCTTGAAAAGAATAAGTTGCATAAATAATGTAGCTGACATTCCATGATGGCTATTAATTTAAAACGTGAAATCCGTTATTGAGAGCGTTTGGATTTTATATGTTGATAAATTAAACAGGATAGTAATAGGTTCAGGTTCATGTCAGGATTGTGCATGGACTAAAGGATAACATTTTTGAATTTGAAAAAGAAATAGGCAATAAGTCCGAAAGGAAGGAATTTTTAAACGTGCATGTTTTGAAACTAGTCTACTAGTCACATATCACATAAGTCCACGGATATGGAATATGGAGTATGAAATATGATTTAAGCAATGATGCATCAAATGAAAGCGGATTTATTACTTTACAACCTTATAATTTCTTGTCAACGGAAGAACCTATCTGAAATAACAAGGCGAAAAGCCGAGAAACTTGACCCAATTAATAATAATCGGAAGTATTTCAAACCCCTACGTTGGAGCCGTTCCAAAGGTCTTGGTAATGTTACTCGAGTAATAGATATATATAAATCTCCGAAGAATGTACATACCTACAATAGTTTATTATTTAAAAGCATAATAGCTGTTAACCAAAATGAGAGGGGGTGAATAATGTAATTTTTTTTTTATCAATATACATCAGAATAATCTATTATGAATAAAGAATGACAGCAATATATATTACCCTCTGTACTTATAAAATTTGACCCCTAACGCATATATCCGAATCATGGTAAGTTTATTGGGTTCAGCCCAGAGAAGGAATTTCCAAGTTAAGAAAATACCGCCGTGTCACGAGCCCAGCGCATAAGAAAATAATCATGAGTATGCTCCTTTTTCCAAAAAATTTTCTTAAATAAGCACAAGAATACGTATAACAATGTATGACTTGAAAACTCATTAGTTAGACCAATAAACCATCAGCAATTTAGTCAATTGATTCTTGCATTATTATAATTAATTCCAGGGTAAACTTGTGCTTTTATGAACAAGCGAACGGATAGATCCTATTTAGGTAAAATGCCCCCGATTGATCAATGTAATAATCAAAGCTTTATGCATAGGTTACATGGGTTACATAGGTTACATGGCCTGGCCTGGCCTACATATGGGTTACCTAGAACCTCTTAGGTTACGATACGGTTTGGTGGTGATCGTATGTATAGATAAACATCTATCATTACGGTTTTTGTGTACTTCAATGGTTAGGGGCTATGGCTGGACTAACAAATGTTTCAAGGTAAGTACAGTAATTTTTTTTTTCCACTCTCTAACCAAAGCCAAAAGACCCATGCTACTAATAGTAAAATTAAATAATACAAGTATTGATCTCAAAAATACCAATGACGATTTTCATGGTGAATAATTTTACGCATGAAGTAGAATTTCAATAGGCAAATTACTAATTATGCAAAAGTTGATAGGTCATACAATTGAATGGACCCGTGGCATAAACTTTTTTGTTTTTTTTACTAACCAGGTAATCGTGGGGAAGGGAGGGAGAAAAACCTTGTTAAGGTTAAGATACAATTAAAGGGAGGAATAATTAAGATTATCACGCCATTTTTTATTCTCAATCTCGAATCGTTTTTGCCCCGATCCAGATGCGGCTTTGCCAATGTTTGAACATGGCTTAGCATGTTTTCAAAAAGATTATTTACCCCAACATACTATTACACCTAAAAAATATTCTATTGTAATGGTGCAGTAATAAATAGGGCGGGGTGCGCACATCAATCTAGCAACGCATTAGTTTTATGTAAGTACACTAATCATTGGTGCGACTAAGACCAAAAAAGTTTCCCACCGTCAAATGATGTTGACAGTACCGAATATAATTACGAAACCGCATAACCTAATCACGTGGAGCAACAGGGGTAAATAGTTAAAAATAAGTAAGCCAAGCTGAATAATTGCACAATTGCAGAAAACCTAGAACCCCTAAGAATCCACTCAACCACTCTTCCTCTATAATTAACTTTCCCCCCATTATTGCTCTCCCTTTTGATTACATTTGAATTACATTTTGGTGTTATAACTGTAAATTATTATTTATTAAATGTATTTATTGATGTAGTTAATTAAATGAATGTTGACCAGCAGCATCCAGAAACATAACCTATTTGTTGATTTTTTTTTGATTATGTTATCTTCTAGATCTTTTCTTCCGGATTTTAGTGCACTCATCATCGTGTCCTTTTCCTCTTTTCTTCAAGTTAAATTTACTTTCGGAATTAGCGTGCACCAACTTCAAATGTCTGGTTAAACTATCACGGCGATAAAATCCCTTTCTGCAATCTTCATGTTCACAAACAAATACTATATTAAGTAATTGTTCTGAATACTTTTCAGATTCTGGTTTGACATAACCTTTAGCAAAATGATGTGAAACAACATGTTGTTTTAATATAGCTTTTTTACTATATCCAATAACATTCATAGGACATTCTTCCACCGGGCAAATAAAGGTCCGTGGACAATGACGATGTAATTTATGATCATCAAAATGCTGAGCTAAATCAAGGTAATTGTGGAATACTGCAGAGCAATGTTGCCCGCACTCCATTTCCTTTTCTGTGTATTTTACCGCATCAATTTGCTCTCTGGTAAACCTTTTCAAAAGTTCGTCTTTCATAGACTTTGTCTGTTTAAAGCCGTACGAAACTTGAGGTGTAGAACTTGACGATTCGGAACTTGAAATTGGCGAAATAGGCATATTAGATCCATTAGCTAATGTGTTCACTCCGTTGTTACGTTGAGGGAATGCATTAGAAAATGCTTTAGAAGCCAAAGTAATAGCAGTCTTAATATCCATAGAAGGGTCTCCTTCAAATGTTTCTGTTTTTATTGAAGTCTTCTTCTTCTTAGGATATTGATGTTGGTGTTGTTGTTGTTGCTGCATTTTTGGCGCCATTTCATAGTGTTGATTAGTCTCAAGTAAAGCAAGTTTCTGTCTTTGGAGTTGAGCTTGTAATTGTCTTTGTTGTTCTTCGACAATAGACATATTAGAGTCAACTGAAAGAGGATCATTTATTGGGTCACTCTTGATTTCATAAGGGCGATTTAAATAGCTTTGTTCATAGTTAAAAAAGCCATCATGGAGTCCCATATCATGGTCCATACCAAAGACCATTTGGGAGTTTGCCCCTGCACCAGTACCTTGAAGGTAAACTCCATCACACATAGTGTCCAAAAAGATACGTGCTTCAGGAGAAATTGGTGGTGTCACGGTACCATTTGGTTGGATTTGGTGACTGTAATCATTATTTTTAACCGATGGAGTTGATACTACCACTGGTGAAATAATAGATTTTCTTTGATTCTGGGATGGCAGAGAACCGAAGTATTGGTTCATAGGACTGTTTTGACGTAAGGATTGTCCAAGTTTAAGTTGAAGATTAATGTTGTCACGGAAGTGTCCACCAAAGTTGCCATTCATAGAATCATTAGTTTCAGGGAAAGTAGTTGCAGTTGTTGTGATACCATCATTTATATTAAATGTGTCTTGCAAAGTACCGTTAACGTCAGCATATTCAAAGTCATAAAAGTGATCAACACTTTCAAAAGGAATGTTGTATTCGGGCATACGGTTTCCAAAGTTGCCACCATTCATATGGTTGTTTGGAAATGATGCAAAATTATCGTCAGTGGCCATTATGTTATAGTATTAAAAGTTTGAAAGTTGAAGTGTTGGTAGGTATTAATAATACCTAGTGACGAATGAACTGGGTGTAAAGAGTGGGTGAGCCCAAAGGTAAATTAGGTGATTGGTATAAAATTTGTTTTACGCGATATGTATAATTTTTTGATGATAAAATTGGGGCTATCAGTGATGATATATAGTTAGATACGATGAAGAAAGATTGTATCAGATCCCAAATTTGGTATAGGAAGTGCAAAGCAGGGGGCATAATTTTGCAGACGCCCCAGCAAGTACATGAAGAAAACCAAAAATATGCAAGTTGTTAAAAAATTTCTCAGCCAGGGCTCGCATACGTACAGATCTAAATGTTTACGACGGAAAAACGATTATTCATAACCATAAGATGATGCCCTGACCCCAAGACGCCTTTTGGTTCGGGCTGGCCTAGTCTTTTGGGCCAAGCCCAATAGGGAGGACACTATTAATTCTGTAGTAACTAACCATTTTAAAGTTTTTGTTGGTATATACGAGCTCTTGACTTAATCTTTAAAACCTAGTCATCATCAACCATCCACAACCGTGACTACCATCCATGACTCCCATGACTCACATCGGCCCATGACAGACCAAACATTTCAGGAACCGATCAATCGTGTTTCAGACATTCATTACAGCTGTCCATACAACTTTAACCGGATAGTTTCGGCGACGTATAGCTCTAAACCTTCTTGTTAATATGGCAGAGAATAGAAGATCTAATTTCTGTTCGAAAGGATAGTTACAAAAACTGGGAGTATTTTTCTATTCCTTAAAAAATAATCAACTGCAACATCAATGCAGGTTTATGCACGCTACTCATGATTTTTTTTTAGAAGGATCTTGTTGTATACAGGAAACTCAGGGTCTATTGTCCACGCCTTATTGGTTTTCCCGGGCTTCATGAAGAGCAATCAGTTCATTAGCAACAAAAAAGAAACTCCATCGGTTTTAAAAGAAAGTTCTACTGTCATCAATCAAGAATTTTAGATACCGGATTTATTGTTGTAATGGTCTTATTCTTGTTATGATTTCGTGATTCTGTTATTTAGCCCGCTTTTTTTTCTTGATTACTACGCACAAGCTGCAAAATTACGATAATTGAAACATGCCTGGTCCATCATTTAGAGACTCTGAACAGAAAATAATTTCTTAGTCGCAGCCTCGTTAAGTTCTTCCAGACCTCCAACATGTTTGTTTCAAATTCTTGATTATATTGTTTCATTAAACAAATAGCTTAAAGAGAAAAATTATCCTAACCTTGACTCTGATGATTCTGTATCGAATTTATGAAAAGAAACGTCCCGACGCCTGCCTTCGTCTAGATTAACCTCACTTAGTTTGACCCACTTTGTTCTATTTACGATTTTGAAAAATACGAACAAAACCCCAAAGAATGGTAAGAGCACATAAGCATCTACCCAATTTCCAGCATCGAATGGTTTGAAGAATGACCATCCTTGAATAAGAGCCAAGAATAGATTAAGAACTATTCCTAATAATGGAAGTATTGGATACCACAAACCTTTGTAGGGAATTTCATCGAGTGAACGTCCTTGTATTTTCATGGCTTGTCTGAATCTAATCTGGTAAAAGCACACGTTACCCCAGACTATGAAGACAGCCACACCTGATAAATTAACAATGTAATTATAGGCCTCTGCCGCACCTGTACTAACATTCATCATCGACAAAAATCCAAATGCGTTCATGAGAATGACTGCTAAATATGGGACCCCATGTTTATTAACACGCTTCAAAACTTTAGGGGCTGCTCCTTCATTAGCAAGATTAACAATAGTTCTAGAACCAATGTAGATAGAACTATTGATCGCACTGATACAGGTCACCAAAATGAATGCGTTAACTAAATGTGCGCCTCCATTCCAGCCTGCCCTAGCAATAGCAATAGTCATAGGAGATTTTAACACTTTGGTTCCTCTATATAATGATTCATCATCATACGGCACAGTCATTCCGTAAGATACGGCAATACCCATGTAAATGAATAAAATTCTCCAGAATGTTTGTCTAATTGCTTTTGGTATAGCTCTTGAAGGATTAGCTGATTCTGCTGCAGTGATAGCAACGATTTCGGTACCACTGTAAAAAGTGGATGCAAACACAAATGTGTTTACTACAGATTTGAACCCTTGATTAAATGCTCCAGGTTCATGCCAGTATTGGAATCCAAATCTTGGAGTACCAGAAACTCCTCCTGAAACATAAATAATCGAAAAGATATAAAAGGCAATAATACCCATGATTTTGAATAAAGCTAACCAATACTCAGCTTCTCCAAATGCCCCAACTCCAAGAAATTGAAAGGCAAGGAATGCAAACCAAAAGATAAGAATATATCCATAAAGGGGTACTTGTGGACCCCAAAATTGCATAATTCCTGCAACAGTGTTATATTCATTCGATAGCACTGCAATCCAAATAATGACATAATTCCATCCAACAGCAGCTCCATAAGCTCTATCGACAAATCTGTTACCTAAGGTTGAGAATGTACCCCCAGTTGGATATAAGGTTGCTAATTCCCCTAAGGATTGCATCATGGTGAATGCGATTAATCCCATAACACCAAAACCAATAATCAAACTAGCAGGTCCATTGGCTAGTGCAAACGATGCTCCGATAAGAATACCAGGACCAATGATGCCCGCAAGAGCAATAAGGGAAATATGCCTATCTTTAAGCTTTCTTTGTAAATGAGTATTATGGTCAATCACTGAGTCATCTTCAACTACTGAGTCGGCATTGGTATGTACCCCTTCTTCCTTCTTGTCGGTTTCCACGTTTACAAATAGTGCCATGATGCTAAAGTTGCTATAATATGTCAAAGGGTCCTTTCGGTAATGTAATTGATATAACGACGATGTTTATAAAGTGCACTACAATTAAAGGGCATCGTAAAAAAAAACACATAGCCAGGTTGTGACGATATTCTGCATATGCTTAGTGCAATCTGGAACGGGGCCGCTGTTATTGCAAGACGGTCAACATGACCTTTTAGGCAAGTTTATTGTGGAGTATGGTGATTAATAGAGCGAAAAAAAGTATCTTTGAATGACACGCTCGCACGTGACACTAAGTTTACAGGGCTATGCCACAATTTGTTAAACGTTAAATCATGCTTTGACAACTAGGTTAACGCCGTGTTATGGTTCTAAACAGTGCGAATGATAGCGTATATTAACAATAATTCAAGCTTTCTAGAACAATTCCTCAAATTGCGCGCAAATGACGAATCTTTTGATAATTAATAAATTTGATAGTTTAATGGTGTTTATGACTTGAACTCAACAATGGTCTGGTCCTATTTATGCAAATGTCATTAAAAAATTTCGAGAAAGTCACTAGTTTTTCTGTTCGTATATAAAAGCAAGTCATGGTAAAGAAATACTCAATTAAAATACAAAAAAAAAAAAAAAAAAACTATGGCTCGCTGTTAAGGTTTGAGGCAATATCAATCGGGCTGTGATATCTAGATAAGAACGGATTGGTGTGATCTAGTAAAAATAAACCATTTTAACCCCGAACTGTCACAAATGAGCAATTAGAAGTATATTATCTGGGGTAAATTATTACACCATACAAAAATCGGTGCGGCATTCGCAACCGTTAAAAGCAATAGGATACACTAATTAATACCTACTGATTACCAGACAATGTATTATCTTAAGATGAGATGCATTACTTATACATTGTTCAAAAACGGCTGAAGTAAGAAAAATTGCAAAATTATTTCAGTAAGGCCATAAGTACTTAAATAGGGAGTGAGGCTAAAATTATTTCGGCAGATATGGCTTGTTTCCGTAGGATTCCGACCCTGTTTCAAATCCACCAATCTGGGTCCAATTATTGACTCGACTTCTTCCAAAGTGAAACAAGCTTTTATTGGCCCTTAAATTTTCGAAGTCATACATGTGAATGAAACGAAGATGGCACCACTATCAAGTACGATAATTCCCATAAGTTTAGGGGTCTCTTCATAAAACTATTAATCATTGATAAAGTAGGTATAAGTTTTTTTTGCAATTATCAACTGATAATCTCTTCAGGGTCGCTCTCTTTGTTTCTTCGATGACAGGTGAATCCCAAACTAGCATCAAGATACAATGCTCTTCATCACAGGTTATTTTTTTGATAGATCTTGTTATCTTTCCTACATTGCATTCTTCCATGGTTGTGAATTGTGCACACCCCCCAATCTTATTTTCTCAAAAAAAAAAAAAAAAAACCTATAACCACAGATACGAGATCTTTCAAAAGAGCCATATCAAAGCCCTAACAATAGGGGGAATAGTTCTCCACTCGTAAATCACTAAAAAGTATAAAATGTAACATACGCAAATCATTAACAATTGTAGCCCCAACACATCTTCTAAAGATAGACTTTAGAACACGACGTATTTTGGCACGATCCAGTCATCAGTTCCAAACGAATGTATCAAAGTTCATTGGTCCGACTCCTGGCTTTATCTCCTCCTTAAATAGACCCAGTATTCCATGGAAGGGAATATGAGGCAGAAACGGGAGTGTTTTCTCTTTATATCTACAAGGTGATTAGCAATACGTTTATTGACTAGGTAGTATGGATATTTAGTTAAACTTTAGTCTCACTTCTAAAAATTTTCTCTTTTATAGCGGGGCGGTTACCCGGACAAGTACACATTAGGTCCCCCCAATAGGGCAATCGCCTACTAACCATTACACACCAGCCCTTACCAGCCTTTTACACACACTAGCCCCAGATTCGGTTACTGAAACGAGGAGTAGTAAATCCTATTTAGTAAGTTACGTATGTTACAATAGAACAATTCTCTAAAAATAACTTGCATTAGAATTGAATATAAACATTCGTTACGCCATAACGATTTGCACCGAGGATCTTTATCGATCAAGCCGTACATGGTGACGAAACGATCAAAATAGACATTGATCGTAATTGCATTGATAATAAAAGACATTCATCTGGTTTGATGATGAAATTGATCAACATTTTCAAAATAACAAAAAAAAAAAAACGATCAAAAGCACGATCATTATCTATATTGTATTTTTTTTTTTAATGAAGTTTAATTGACTACTGAGTCAACTTCGTAATTAATGATTGTTGAATGCCGTGCAATTTAATGTAATTGAACACATCCTTATTCTCTTTTTTTTTTTCTTTCTTTTCTTTTCTTTTATCTACTTTTGAATTGAGCTATCAATTTATTCTGGTCTTAAATTCGATCTTTTTGGTGCTTCCAATGGATGTAATTGTGCCAAATATGTAAATGCCCACATTAAGTAACACATGGCCAATCCCAAAATGACAGATGACCTCCATACGGTTTGGTTGGTCTTGGGAGCAAAGATCCACGTGAGTGTGGACAAGAGAACTGTGAACACCAATCCTAGAACAACAAGATACCTAATGGTTAGTATGGGATAAACGAGCAAACTTATGGACTGAGCTTGGGATGGTCTGAGGTGCATCAACTCGACATCTCGATGCGCAATTCATCAAGAGCAGCACAGAACATATACCACTCCTTGCGCTATGCTTCTTTCCATCATCTGTACTGTCTTTACTTACCCACTCATGTTGTGATGACGGGTTATCTGTCGGTGAGTTCAATTTAATATCTAGTTCGGTCACGTGGATCTCCATGGTCTATATACAGTCCCAACCGACTGGTATCTACACAGGACTAAACGCTACAGATAACCTATATAGGACTATATAGTGGCATTCACCTATTGATCCATTGCTAGCCCATTCTTCATCGTCTGCTAGTTTCTCAAGGTGATTCACCATCAAGATGTCGCTTCCTACCCTGGTGGCCAATTGGCTCCATAACGTTGTTCAACCCCACTATACTCACAAACAGATCGTATACAACCATGTCTATCAATTCCTCCAAGTACATCTCAAGAAGAACCTTCGATTTCGAGTTAGAACTCAGGTCTATACATCTGGAAATGGTCAATCTAATTTGTTGATCAATTTATTTGGTACCATTCAAATAGACCAGGCTCAAATTCCGGTTGAAATATGGGTACCTCAGAATTATCCATTTGGTGGTCCAGATCTGGGGGTTCCATTGGTATTTGTGGTTCCTAAACATGAAGAGGGTATCTATTTAAGACCTGGAAATCATGTTGATACTCAAGGACGTTTTTACCATCCATTTTTGGCTGCTTGGCATAATGAATTTACTCCTCAAAATCCTGATTCAACCAGATTTAACCTTTTACAATTGATTAATATGGTTTATGAAGTGGTTACCAAAGAGATTCCTACTCAGGGGTCGCCTGTTGCAGAAAGTATACCAAGTATACCACAAGAAATTGCCCCTCAGCCTCAAGAAAACTCGAATCTTCCCCCAAGGCCTGCTAAAGTTCCATTGAATCAGGCTGCTCCATTGGCAAGTGATGCTCCTAAAGTACCACTGAAGGTTCCTTTGGGTGCTAGAAGTGCAACTGCATCACCTCCTCAACAAGAGCCATCAATTCCATTAAAGTATCAGAACCCACTTCCATTGCCTGGAGAGCAATCGCAGACACAACCATATCCTATCCAATCTCCACCAGAAATGACACTGCCTGTAAACCCAGCTTCACCAGTTCCCGTTGGCCACATGAGTCCGATTCATCAGCAACCTTTACAGGGTCAACCATCATATTCACATCCACAGGCCCCACACCCTCAATTCCCTCAAGATTCACCACAGTATCCAGCTGATCCTCGTGCATACCCACCAAGCTCTCGTGCTGATCAAGTACATCCAATTCAAGCTCACCCACAAGCTCAAGCTCACCCACAAGAAGTACACTCCCCTCGAGTACCAGCATATCCACTGCAGCATTTGCCACCACACCAACCACAACCTCAACAACCTCAAAAGCAACCCCATAGACATCCACACTCACAAGCACAGAAACAACCACAACAGACAAAGTCTCTGGTTGGACCTGCACCTATAAGTTTAATGGACAGCCCAGTACCTACTGGACCAGTCCAAGGAAAACTCGATCAAGCGAGTCAGGATACTCTCTTGTCTAATTCCATTTCATTTCTTAATGATCCAGCATCAGGAAGTCCATTTCCTTTGAATCAACAAGCTAAACAGGAAGAGGCCAAAGTTAATGCACTTCACGCCCAACTTACTCATCATCATCAACAAGCAAAAGCTAATTCTGATAATCTTGATGAGCATATCACTTATTTGAGACAACAATTACAGAATGTTACCAAATTGAATCAAGACCTCAGTCGTTTAGACGAGATTAATTTACATCAATCAGACAAAGTGTCTACTAAAGACACCACATTGGCACTTGATGATTTGATTATAGCTGACCTGCCACTTGTGAAACAACTCTATGATGTTGTTCTGGAAATTAAAGCCATTAAAGATACAATTAATTTGGTAAGTGGTAATTTTTATTCACAACCTGAACTTATAAATGATGCCAGAATTGATCTGTGTGTGAAAATTGTTCGTAATCTTGGAAGAAAGCTCTTCTGGTTTGAGCTTATGAAAAATGAAATTGCAGAGATCATGGGATTAGAAGTTTAATGAATAGGGCTTTAAAAGTGAAGATACTTCTTGGTCTACATTATATCCAAAAATATTGCATTTATGCCATTTATGTGCAAACAAAAAGTTAATTATGGAAGCACTTTAAGAAATACTGATACAATCCAATTGTCAAATATTCACCCTGACAATCAGGTAAGTTTCTTCTCAATGTAATTAGAAGTTAGTTCGTAAATAGAAACTATTTGAGGAATATATGTTCCAATATCCAACCAATTGAGTAGAAATTTGAACCATTTGCTTTTTAATAGCATAATATAAGACACTAATTCACCTGAATAATAACATTGTAGAATTCTAATCCAATTAGCAGGTTTAATTGTATATGTACAAATAGAAGAAATGTAAAATATTAGAAAAATAGGTAAATCAAGTTCATAAAATTTTTCCAAAAAAAAAGGTGAATGTTATTAGACATGCCAGAATAACTATACAATCATATATTTATGGTTTAGCTACAGTTTAAGTAAATTAGAGATATTAGTGTCTCTTTATTGTGGAGATCCGAATTAGGCGATGCGACATTTTTGCTTGTTTGACTTTGCAGCTACTATGTCGCCTGGCTCATCGCGACATTTTAGGAGGATACTTCAACTACCTTCATCTACACCAATAGCAACCCAGTAAAATCAGCCAAAAACAACATAGCCATTCAATTGTAGCCAATATAACCTGATAAGATCAGCTTCCAACCTGTCCCACTATCATATATGCACTACTTACTTCCCTCATCTCATCCCCCCCAGTTCCTCACTACTACTCAGTTTTTCACCTTATCCCATCACAACCTGCACACGGCCCCGCCGCACGATGAAGGTTCAAATTTTCAAAAATTCCCATCTCTACTTTTCATCTACAACAACCATGTCTGACTTCGTGATCAAGCCTGAGGCAGTTGCTCCTTCCAACGACACCTCTGAGTGGCCATTATTGTTAAAGAATTACGACAAATTATTAGTCAGAAGCGGACATTACACTCCTATTCCATGTGGTTCTACTCCATTAAAGAGAGACCTTAAATCTTATGTTTCTTCTGGTGTGATCAATCTTGATAAACCATCCAACCCAAGTTCTCACGAAGTTGTTGCTTGGATCAAGCGTATCTTGAGAGTGGAGAAGACCGGTCACTCCGGTACTTTAGATCCTAAGGTTACTGGTTGTTTGATTGTTTGTGTTGACCGTGCTACTAGATTAGTTAAGTCTCAACAAGGTGCTGGTAAAGAGTATGTTTGTATTGTTAGATTACATGATGAATTATCTGATGCTAAGGACTTAGGTCGTGCTTTAGAAAACTTAACTGGTGCTTTATTCCAAAGACCACCTTTGATTTCTGCTGTTAAGAGACAATTACGTGTGCGTACTATTTACGACTCTAAATTGATTGAATTCGATAACAAGCGTGGTTTAGGTGTTTTCTGGGCCTCTTGTGAAGCCGGTACTTATATGAGAACTTTATGTGTCCATTTAGGTATGTTATTAGGTGTTGGTGGTCATATGCAAGAATTACGTCGTGTTAGATCTGGTGCCATGGGTGAAAACGATAACTTGGTTACTTTGCATGATGTTTTAGATGCTCAATACGTTTACGATAACACTAGAGATGAAGCATACTTAAGAAAGATCATTCAACCTTTAGAATCTTTATTGGTTGGTTACAAGAGAGTTGTTGTTAAGGACTCTGCTGTTAACTCTGTTTGTTACGGTGCCAAGTTAATGATTCCTGGTTTATTACGTTACGAAGAAGGTATTGAATTATACGATGAAGTTGTTTTAATGACTACCAAGGGTGAAGCCATTGCTATTGGTATTGCTCAAATGACTACTGTTGATTTACAAGGTTGTGATCACGGTGTTGTTGCCAAGGTCAAGAGATGTATCATGGAACGTGACACTTACCCAAGAAGATGGGGTTTGGGTCCAGTTGCTCAAAAGAAGAAGCAATTGAAGGCTGACGGTAAATTAGACAAATACGGTAGAGCCAATGAAAACACTCCAGAAACCTGGAAATCCGAATACAAGGACCACGATGAAGAACCAGCTCCAGCTGTTCCTGAATCCAAATTGCAAGCTCCAGAAATTCAAACTCCAAAGAAATCTTTAATTGAAGAAGTTAAGGAAGACAAGGAAGATTCCGAAGAAAAGGAAGAAAAGAAGGAGAAGAAGGAAAAGAAGGACAAGAAGGAAAAGAAAGAAAAGAAAGAAAAGAAGGACAAGAAGAGAAAGGCTGAAGATTCTGAAGAAAAGTCTGAAAAGAAGAAGAAGTCAAAGAAATAAGCATATACCATTTATCTAAGTATATAACATGTACATTTATTGAATATAATAGTCAACGAAAAGCGTAACATTGTGATATGTAAAATGTAGAACACTAGTTATATCAACTGGTTAGAGATATTTCATGGGGTGGTCGTTGTTACTGTTCATAGACTACATTTTGTACTTTGTAAGTTATGCTATTATTATATATGCTATCAGATGTTTCGTTAAAGATGAGACTCAACCATATAACCTTAATGGTCACCAACTGATACACTGCGTTCCTTGAATGGTCCCACAGTCTGGCCATTAGACCTGTCAATATTTCTACTTAAAAACTTAAACTTTCCTTGAACACTCTTGTAGTAATATTCCAATTGCATTTCAGCCATACTGGCTTTATCGTTTTCACCACTTTCTCTGAAATGTTGAATTAAACTCTTCAATACAAAAATATTGATAATTCGGTCATTGTCAGAAGTAGCTGATACAGAAATCATCGACATGCACTTTTCAAGATACTTGTTCTTCTGTTCAAAGTTATCAGTACCAATATAAATCAAATAATTGATTAAATTGGTGATAAAAGGAAAACTGGTGGCATCTTGGAAATTTTCCATGGCTTGACCCATCTGTTGTATCAAACCTTTGTTGACTCTCTCTTGCTGTTGATGTTGATCATTCGAAACTGCTGTATCATTGAATATCTTTAATAATAATTGATATGTCAATTTCAAAAGATCATTGGAACCGGTAAAGTTTATGGCAAATGTATTGGAAGTATTTTTTGGAACAAATGCCTGGGTTAAGTCTTTATGGAGTTGACCACGAACTTTAAAATATTCACTTATCTTTTCATCTGATTTATTCACACTCGACTTGGATATTTCTCTTAATTCATATTCATTCAAAATCAATAAGTGAAGTGTGGAATAAATGAAAAGTTCATTGAATTGTCCATGTCCTTGGATTCCAGCTCCTCCTACTCCCAATCCTAAGGTATCAGTTGTGACATCAACTGGTTTTCTCACAAGGTTACGGGCTTTAATGTAGTAGTACTTACTTGCTTGGATATCACCTTTGAATTGGTAGTAAGCTCCAAAAAGATAAAATACTCGAGGCAATAATAAATTGAAACATGGAAGCTCTTCTGCCAGGAATTTGTCGTTATTATACTCATACATGAATTCATTAAGGTAGCTTATATCATTGAATTCATTATTGAGGAAGCCCATCCAACTCTGGTAGTAATTGATACTATACTTGATATATTTCAATCTAGTAGAAACCTGATGTAATTTTTTGATTGAATAGTTTCTAGTGCCTGCTCCTTGTAATTCTTTCAATTGCTTCTCAATAATTTGCAAGCATTTGTCAAACACTTTCTTGGACTTTTTCTTACCATTAGATACTTCAGTTAAAAGATTAACACCAGTTAAGAAGTAGAACATAATGACAAACTCATCAGAACTTAACCAACTAATTTTATAATTAATATCACCAGTATACACAGTAATGGTCCCATCTTCCAGCCATAAATTCCAGCCTTGTTGCTGTTGAGAGTTAACATATGCGCTGATCAACAGCATGAACTCTTTCGCCTTAATTATATTGTTCGTTTGAATAAAATTCAAGTATCTCAGAAGATACAACATAGCAGTGAACTGGGTTGGAAATGAGCCTACAGGGAATGATCCCATGATTTGGTCAGCTTGATTGAGGCTTACTGCTGAATGAGCTGGAGATCCACGGTAAAGATGCAAATTACTTTGGTATGCTAAAGCTAAAACTCTTGTGAAAGGATCGAGATTGACGTCATTGGTGACATTTTGTAAAAGGATTAATCCTGTATTAACGTCACTTGTGATAGCATTGTTAACTTTCAACAGAAGAAACATATTTGCATAATGAAAGAGACCCATTTGGTGATAATTCATGATTCTTTCGTTGATATAATTGTTCAATAATTTATTATTCACAACCTCCAATATTTGAGCTGCTAAAAATTCACTTATAACTCTTATTTGCATCAATTGGTTTCTGGTTGAGATCATAATGGCTCTATTAATATAATCATCTGCTCTATTAATATTTTCAGTTTCTGTGAAATAGATTTTGGCCAATTTAAAGTACACTATCAGTTCTAAAAGTGGACCTAATGCTTTGGAATATTTTTTAATAAGAATTATTAATGCTTTGATAGATAATTTAATCATTTTGAAATATGCTTGGTTGTTTTTGGTGACCATAGAATGGGCTTTTTTAAGGAAAAAGTTGGATGTTATAAGAAGGTTTTGGATGGTGAGTGAAATGGAATCGTTATATGTGTTGATGAATCCAGACTGGCTGATTAAGTTATTGATATTGGGAGGAGAAATTTGGACCTGTGACATCAGGTCACCTCCCATGAATTGTCCCATATACGGTTGGTTCACATTTATTTGCCCCATTGGTGGATTTGGAGGTATCGGCGCATTCATTTGTACTGGTTGATGCTGTGAAAAATGGGGTTGATTTGGCACGTTTGAAGGTGCTACGTTTGGATCCGATGGAAAAGATTGTTGCTGGTTCTGCTGGGGTTGCTGAAATTGTTGGGGATTATGAGGTTGCTGTTGTTGCTGAGGTTGTATATCTGGCACTGGTTGCATTTGGTCCACACTCAGTGGTGCTATTTGGTGGCCAGGATGAGCATTGATCTGTACATTGGGGGCATCTACCACGCTATTTGCTTCTCCCATTTGGTTAGCGATCTCACCCTGTTGGACTTGACCATGAACATCATCTTGTCCTTGGGCCTGACCTCCTATAGTCTCCTCATTCGCATTGTTATCTGGTTCTCTCTTTCTTCTCTTGACTGGAGTAGCCATGAACTGGTTCAACACGGCGCTATTGATCTGAATGGTCTCGTCGGGATTAAAACTTCTTTTGAGACCAGAAGAACTTTGGGGACTACTGCCACTTTGATACCCTTCTTGGAACAAGTTCTCGTATCTTGACTTGGTCATTGATGGAGAGTCTTAATCAGCTCGCGTCACTGGTTAGATATAGAGGGATCATCGCATACGCGTATGTTACGTAACCTGTCAAAATGGCACAAGCTCAAAAGATCCAAACCCCAGATTCAATTACTACGTAAAGAGATAGCCAATAACCAGTAAATAACAATCGTACAACTTTCTTTGATAATAATATTTACTCTTACTATTTTTTGAATTTCTACAATTTCTACAATTTGGTTCCATATTTTTCATGGTTTATTTCTCAAACAATCGTATAATACATTAAAACAGAAGAAAATAGACACGGCAGGAGCGCCGCAAAGTCCGTGTCAAAATGGTACTTCTACCAGCACCGTCTATAAGTACAACAAGAATAATATAGTAAACAATCCATTAGATCATTCATTCATATAGAATCCGTGTTTGTTTCTGATAAACTCGATTTATCATTTACCATTTTTATCATCTATCAGTTACTGAAGGTCTATAATTGATGACAGTCCAATAAACTCTCACGTTGTACTGAAGAATGAAGTTAGGTTTCATTTTTTTTTTCCTTTCACTTTTAACAGCGGAAAGAAATTGGTGATTAAGTGATCAAAAGTTATTAGGTGGTAGGTTAGTCAAATAGATGATTAGTGATTAGGCAAGTTGAGATCTTAATTTTTCTAATTCTAATTGAAGATTTCTTCTCTTTATTCTTTCTTCACTAAGCTCAACATCATGTTGATCTTGAATATCACTAACGATCTTCTTGAACTCCTTTCTTAAAATACCGTTACTCATACCTGAACTACTACTGTATCCAGCAGATGTAGGTCTAGTTGATGACATTCCACTGGCGATCAGATGAGAATCATCCTCATCGTCTCCATTGACGGTTAATGTATCAGTAGTAGCTTCACCAGCAATTGGAGAAACTGTATGCAATGAACCAACTGGGAAACTGGTATTTGATGAAAGAGCTGGGGAATCGTATGATGCTTGTGCTAATCTTGGAGAAGTCAACAAAAGTTGAGATGAACTACCATTGTTTGACTTGGTACCAATTCTATCAATTCTTAAAAGGTTTAATTCTTTACGAAGTTTGGAGATTTCTTTGTCCTTACTTAATACTTCATCTGCACTTCCATTAAAAGTTAATGAAGTAGAAGAAGAACTTTTGGCCATATTTGCTTCTTTTTCCAATTGAGTAATTCTCTTACGGTATTCTTGAATTAATTTCATAGAGCTTTCTCTAGAAATTTCATATTCTTTAGTCAAGTATTGATGAGAGAATCTCATATCGTTCAATGCAGTTCTATAATCGGCTAACATCTTATCAGTAGGATTAAGATTACCTCTTAATGGAGAACTGGTAAATGAAGTATCTTGAGATTGTGGTATACTTAATGACTTTTCGGTAGTTGGAGTATCCACCGATATGGTTGGAGGTTCAAATTTGGAAAGAAGAATTGCATCGATACATTGTTGGGCCCATTTAGTTCTAGCTTCAATGGTATCAGATTGTGATGGAGTAGGAGATGGAGGGGTTGGTAATGGAACATTTCTTTGAGCTGCAATGGAAGCTATATGAGAAAATAATGCATCAAAAGATTTGAAAATGGCATCGGATGAAGTTCCCTTTCTTGGGGAATTAGCACCCAATCTTCTTGGAGAACTAAATGGAGAAGAAGAAGCTGGTTTGGTAGAAGATGCTTCTTTATTAGAAGAAGAAATCTTTACATCTTCAATATAACCCAAAACCAAACATGCCAAATTATGATTATTAAGTCTTGTTACCAAATCTTCTAATTCTGAATTGGTAGATAATAATTGATCTTGAAGGGAAGTATTCAGTTTAAGAATTTTTAATAATAAAGCAGCATCCAAATCTTCTTCATCTGGTTGTTTTAATATTATATTAGAAATAAATTCTTGAGATATAGTAATCTTTGAAACAAGGTATTGATGTAATTCTCTTTTTTCTTCAATTGCTGATTTTAAAGAACGAAGAGCAGCCAAAGATAAAATAGAATCTTTATTGATCTTGGAAGTATCAAGAATAGAATTTTCAATTAAAACCTTCAAATTAAGATAATTTGGTTTAGTGGAAGTAGTTAAAATAAATGAATCGATTTCAAAATCTTCTTCATCTTCAGTTGATGAAGAACTAAGACTTGGAACAGATTCACTAAGGGTTATATTACCCAGATCTAAATTAGATTGAAGATGCAGATTAAAGGAATCTTCCAAGAACTGCATGTTCAACAAGTTGAAGTCACCAACAGGAACATCGCTCTTCAATTCACTTAACTTGTTTCTGTATTGTTCTTGAAGTTGGAATTTAAGAAGGTCAGGCGTGGTATTGGACAAATTATAATTGGAAGATGAATCATTGTGAGTAATCCGAAACGGGGAATTTTTAATAAACAACTCAGAGTCAATCATGGTGATGTTTCTAAACAGTTATGATTGATTGGTTTGTAGTATAAGGATGAGGAGGACGGAGGCTCGGGGCTTGTGGGGGATGAGGATGAAGATGTTTTAGTTTCTTGGTGGTTTGAGGCGGAATGGATCTTGTGGTAAAATTGTGATCTTTTTTTTGCGAAAACACGTCCCAAGTATCAAAGGTCAAAAAACGAGAAAAATGTGGGTTTTTGGGAAGGGGGTAGTTGAAACGATTGAGTGGATTCGATTTTGTTTTTGGTATAAAAATCGAGTTGATGATGGTGGTGATATGATTGAAATAAAAAAAAAGAACGTAACTAAAGAAGAAACTAGAATTGTTTTATTATTAAAGACACTTTTCAGCGGTTGATTTTTGTTTTGCCTTTTGAAATGGGTTTATGGTTATTATACTGAAAAAAAAAATCAATTCAGACGCGTTTTTTTCGTTTTTTCAACAATAAAGAGACGATCTAGACCAGTAACATGAAACGACGAATCGCAGCGCAGATGTGAGCACTGTGAGGAAAAACGCAGTTTAGGCAAACGAAGCATGTACGTGGAGGCGATGGGTATCGGAGTAGGTACTGAACGTTTGGCTTTTGGTGTTTACAATTGAGTATTTACAGTAGAATTGCTTCTAGATATCTTTGGTGGATATGGTAGTGTTGGATGTTTGAGGTGGGTTGATGGGTAGGTTAGGGTAGAAGAAGCAGGTACGTGTAGGCATTATGCGAAGAACAATAGTTGGTTAGACCCAGTAGCTAATTAAATCTACATTCGGACAATAGTCATATGAATACCTAGGATAAGAAACACGCAATTGGAGCTACCAACAAAATCGAGTATTATTATGATAAAAGAACAAAGAAGGCCCTTATAATTATTCAACACATATATATTTAACAAAAAATCAAACCTTATCCAACAATATACTCTGTATAAATTGTTCTTGTAAATTGAATTATAATATTATAGTTAATATCTCTACAATACAACCCAATTGGTGATTTATTAATTAATTGCCTTGACATAGGAGTAAAAATGCCTGCAGTTATATTTTTTAATCTAAACAATATTCCCCATACTACTGATAATAACGATCGTTTTTTTAATTTTCTATAGCCCTTGGGACCACTATCTAGAATATCTACAAAAGAAGAAATATTCGACACTTGGGTAAGAAACGTCTTCTGACCACATTATCTAAAAACCCTAAATTTTTATCAACGCCTCTATATATTTTTACTCGTAGTTTAATTATCCCAATAAAGGCAATGATCATCTTTAACACCGCCGTTAAGTTTTCTTGTCACCGATTATTTTGCTATTTTCTTATATTTTCTTGATAGCGCGTTCCTTCTGGACATTGCTTCTACCCCAACTATTATTTCGCAATACCTCAAACCATAGCATCGAGCTGGCTCTCACACAATCATAGATGCCCATGCCCAGGCTTAGACTAGTCTAGGCTAGATTCACTATCACCGCCTAAACTCTATTGATCTACAGCCATCAGCTTCACGCGCTCAGGACCCTGGAGATCGAGAGCTCGTAAGCTTGTAAGCCTCAGTACCAAACTTTGGTTCCAGATCCTCGCACACCCTCGCCTGTCACTCTGTATTCTCCCCCGCTATCTCCAGTCTCACTATTACTATTAGTTCTCACACTTAGTTCCTCGCTCTTTAGTCTCACTATAATTTTTGTTAGTGTACTGGAACTCCTACTAAACTTCACTAACTGTGGGTGTATGCTCATTTTTTTGCACCTACTCTCTTCTTTATGCTTGATCCACTAAGGGCCGAAGAACCCCTTTGCAGAATCACTACTCCGTCTCCGAGGTCTATACGATATGTGTCATTCAACGTAAATGGGGCAAACACTCTTTTCAACTACCATCCATGGACAAAACTTGGTCAAGACTATAACCAGTTGTTTCAAGCACTAAATGCCGATATCATCACTTTACAAGAGCTCAAAGTCTCAGTGGCCAACATATCATCCCTTAAAAACATAGGCCACCTTCCCAATTATCGACTGTTCATATCTGTTCCAAGTGTTAAAAAGGGATACAGTGGAGTTGGTCTTTTCGTAAGGATCCCCACAGACAATGATCTGGAGGGCGTACGACGTGGGTTAACTGTGGTGAAAGCAGAGGAAGGAATCACAGGTTGGTTAAGACCTCTGAAATCCCTGCCCGTGTACCGTGAAACAGACGATGCTATTGGTGGATACCTTGATATAGATATGGATCAAGGATTGCATTTGGATAGTGAAGGCAGATGTGTGGTGATCGAGTTGGCCACTAACGTAGTGGTCTTTGCCCTTTATTGTCCTGCCAATTCCATGCAATCAGAAGACGGCGAAGCCTTTAGAATTTCCTTCCTACGTGGCGTGCTCCAAAGAGCCCATAACCTTAAATTTAACCATGGTAAGGAGGTAATTATAATGGGTGATATAAACGTATGTCTTGATTTGATAGACAGTGCTGAGGGTATGAGTGATCGTATAGCACAACAAATCGTTGTACAGTCCACCAATGGTACAAGCTTCGAAAGTATAAACTACGAAGAATGCATAAGATTTAAAACCTCTACTCCTGCTAGAGCTCTTTTAAACCAATTTACTATTCCGGGTCTTAAACATGATATGGCACTAGAATCGTCTACTCTCACTAAAAAGGATCAATTTTTATATGATACGACTCGGTATATTCATGGCCGTCAAATGAGTATTTATACCGTATGGAATACTCTTACCAGTGCCCGCCAAATCAATTTCGGTTCCAGAATTGATTTAATCCTTGCATCATGCCCCAAAATGGTGAAAAATGTTACAGATGCAAATATCTGGCCCTTCATTCTTGGGTCGGATCATTGTCCTATTTACACCGATTTTGAGCATCCAGACATAGAGAAAGATACAGATGAAGGCAAAGATCAAAAAGATCTTCCTACTCCTAAAAAAATTCTATTCGAGGCAAAACATTATTATAGACTTTCGAAAAATAGAGATATTTCACTGATGTTTTCCAATTCAAAACGGTCAGTAAGTCCTGCTGTTTCTAGTTCTGAATCAGACGAAAGCATTGCAAAGAAGCCAAAACTTCAATACACCAGCCGAAAAGGCGAAGCCCCAAAGGATACAACAACAGTTGCAAAGCCAAAATCTAAACCTGCATTTCAATACGTTAGTCGGAAACCAGTCAAGAAAGACGATCAACAAGGTATTAAAAGTTTCTTCACCAAGAAAACATGACTACGCTATATTTTTTTAATGATGTTTTATTAACCTATAAAGATTCTAGATCTGATTTTGTTTTCAAATCCGTGAAAATTAAATTTAAATCGTTTTAAACTTTCACAATGCTAAATTATTAATAAATATAAGTTGAAAAAAACAAAAAAAAAGTTACTGCAAAGCAATCAATTCCCCCCTGAAATAAAAGTGTGGTACACTTCTTTTGAAAGTGTTGTGACATTTGTGATGTTAGTAAGTAAAATACAATGAATGGATGATCTATTGGGTTTCAAATTATCAAGTGTTGAGTTAGATAATTGAATATGGTACAGTTGAATTTAAGATTTACGGAATTCACTCAACACAGGATAGATGGCTTCGAATGCAGCATAGATTTCTTCTCTTTGTTTCGCACCAGTCAAGACAATCTTTCCAGAAACGAAAATCAATAACACAATCTTTGGTTTCACCATTCTATAAATAAGACCAGGGAATAATTCAGGTTCATATGACGAGAAATTTCCGTGTGAAAATGCCAAACCCTCTAAACGAATTGGGAATTTGACGTCACAAGAACCGACAATATTTTGAATCTTAAAATCAGTGAACTTGGCATTGAATCCTAATTTCTGGATGATTCTGGCATATTTTCTAGAAGCTAATTTAGAGTCATCTTCTGACTTGGCACCAGTAACAACCATCTTACCTGATGCGAAGATCAAGGCAGTTGTCTTTGGTTCTCTAATTCTCATGATAACGGCAGCAAAACGCTTTGGGTTATATTCGGCATTACGAGCATGTAAAGCAATGGTTTTCAAATCCAAACGACAATCTAAATTGACAGTTGCAACAATATTTTGCAAAGTTGGAACGATACCAGAAGTGGCACCATCATCTTCATCTTGCTTTGGCTCAATAACGTCGGTGGTTTCTTCTTTTTTCAAAAGAGCAGTACCGTTATCTTGAGATTGTTGTTGTTGCTGCTGTTGCTGTTGCTGATCGCCACCCTTGTTTTCTCCATCAATTCCTTGAGGGAATAATAATGAATTTGGAGCAGTGAAAGCTTTAGCTTGAGCGGCAGTAGTTGGTAACTTTAAGGAGTCCATTGTTGTACTCTATGATATGTGTATGTGATTGAGATAGACAAGTGAATGTATCCCAAATTTGTGAATTGTATGAGTTATGTCTGCAGGATCTGCTTCAACTTTCTTTTTTGTCTATTAATATTTATTGCAGACTATATATTAAGGTCTCCTAAAACGTTGTACTACTTGTTTCCCCACAAACAGATAGTAATCTTTAGATGATAACACAAAAATTTAATAGTGACACGATTATTCTCGATGACACAAAATGAACGGTGGACAATATACAGGATACCTTATCACCAGTATATTCCATCAAAAATGGTGCGGATTTCGCTCTCCTTTTATACTCGCACCTGAATGTCCGGGTAACCCCTATTTTTTACGCCACCATCATCCTCCACCTTCTCTGCGCAGATGTAAGCGCAAGCAAATTAATATGTATTGCTCATATATGCTAAAGCTATGATTTACAAGCTAATGTTAGAAATACAAAGGGAGACACTTTGAAAATACGTTTAACCGAATTCTCCGGCCATATTTTTGCCCCTAAAAATGCAAATAGTTGACTTCCTTTTTGTTTAGGATAGTCGTGTCCTCATCTCCTCCTCATACCAAATGCCCAAATGCACGCGTGGCCATATGCAGGATATAGATGAGCTGGTTATTGTACTTAAACCAGTACTACCTGGGAACCCCCTATTAATGGTGGAGTAAAAACCTAGGTAGGACAATAAATTTTAGTTATTATTCATTAAGGATGGTAATGTTAAGTCTTGAGATACTTTGGAATATTGTTTTCTTCTAAAACAAATTAAAATTTTACGTTTAACGTTCCTTTAATAATTTATTTCTCTTTTCCTTCTTTCTCAACCTTTCTGCCTTCTTAGCACTCATCTTAGCAGCAATTCTTTCATGTCTTTCCTTTTCTTCCTTAATTTCTCTTCTTCTCTTTAAGTCAGCAATTCTGGCTTGTTTGGCACTTTCCTTTTCATCTTGAAGATCCTTAAGTCTTTGCTTGAATTGAGTTTCTTGAAGTTTCTTTTCTTCTCTGATTTGGAATGGAGTCTTCTTGACACTGAAAGTTTTCACACGGAAGGCATCCTTCTTTATCTTCCAGTCTTTACCGTTGACACGGGCACCTTCTCCCTTATCCTTAGGAGCAAGGGGATCCACCTTTGATTCCTTATTAGAGCTCATCTTGTGGTGTATAGTGATTAAGTGTAATAAATTCGAAAATTTTTCAGACTAAAGTGCGACTGGCACGTGAATGAATTTGGTCTGTTATCTAAAGCATACAAAATGCTAGTCTTAGTTTTAGTCTATGTGAGACTGATATACTCATGTCTTTGGGGATAAAAAAAACCTATTTTTTGTTAATGAATATTTCTAGAACATTCCATCTATAGTTCTACATATATTCTACATTCTATTGTAAACCATAAACTCGTAAATTTTTTCTGTGCATCAGTCTAATGCTGCATATTCGCAATACTAGACTGCAAATTAAACTTAGTCTATATATACTGCTAATATATTTTGCAAAAGAACAATGACCAAATGCGTAAACTAAAATTTGTGGTTTTTGATCTTGAGCCATTTTTGCGAGCCTGCCCTTCCTAAAAATTGCTCTTTAAATCTTAAATAAATCCAGTGTTTCTGGTGATTGAACTTCGTAATGTCTGTTAAATAAATAAATGGAACTTTTCAAGGTTTAGAGATGACTAGTTACCAATTGACTTCATTATTTGTTTTTCATTTACTCGTCATAAACGGTATCTTGTTTGTCAATCAATAAAACAGCCCTTCTGGTCCATTTTCTTGATCTTGTGTACTTTGAAAATCCATCTGTTGATCTACCATTGTACCAAGAACTATCATAATACATCCAGCCATCATCTGCACCATGTTTGTTAAATTCATGGTCTAATTTCCATTCGGAATCGGCCCATGTCCATGAATAAGTGTAGATATCATCTTCAAATACTGGGAATGGGAATTTGTCTCTGTTTTTATCTTCGATATGTGGTGCTGGAGATAATGATTTTTCGTAACAAAAATTGTATCTTTCGTTAGGCAATAATAAATTGGACCAGCCTAATCCAAGCCATCTTCTTTCATTTTCTAAGATTTCAAATATAACTGTTTGTTTCAATTGAGTAGGAGAAACAATTGATTTTTTAAGAATTCTAAAATCACTTAATACTTGGATTTTAGCAAGTTCTTCTTCATCACTGGCAGTTGGACTTTGAGTTCTTGATATGCTTTGAAATTCGGTAGGAACTTTGGTTCTGTTTAATTTAACATCCAATCCAGTAATATAAAATGCAATAACACGCACATAAACTGATCTCCAAAGTAATCTACGAATAGCAAATGACCATGGTGAATGATAAGTAAGGGCAAATAACCCTAAGAACCACACAAATCTTTGAGGTGGAAGAATTGTCTTAATTAACAATAAATGAATTGGGGTTAATAAGATTGCCATGACAAACAATTTGGCATAATTTCTAAATTTGAATGGAATATGTTGAACTGGTCTTAGCAACATTTCAAACCTAATGGTAATATTATGTAAAGTATGAAGAACTTCATCAATGGTTGGCTTTTCATCAAATTTAGAATCATAAATGATTGAACTAATTGACCATACAAGACATGAGAATGTAAGGGTTATAATAAATGGTAAAATCAAATGACCCAAAATATTCCACCACATCACCACACATGAGTAAACAACCACTATAAGGAAGTTTTGATAAGGATCATCATTGGTCCAAGTAACGATTTCTAAGAATCCATCTATAAGTAATAAATAAGGAAAGATTTGGGAAAGAGCCGAGGCTAATATAGGAAAATCCACGAGAAGATGAGAATTGGGTGATGCCTTTAACTGCTTGGCTTCAGAAGGCTCGAAGCTGGCGACAATTGAAGCTTCGTACTTTTCTGGCATCTGTTAGGGAGTCAAACTAATTGTTGATTTGGCAATAAACTCGGCAGCATATGATACTTATGGTGGGGTACTACTCTCACGTGAAGTTTATCTTACGTCATCAGTCTCCTGATAATTTTTAGACTAATTTAGATACGTACGAGTGTAACGGGCCAGTAATAGTGATAATAGTAGTGATAATATATCCTTTTGAGAGTATAATTAGAACTATATATTTTATGTTTATGTTAGCTATTTTACAAGGCTGTTTTTCTTTATCTTGCTCATATTTTTAGTACTGGTTCATGGTGCCATTTGGTAATAAATAGGTCCTAAAAGTATGTTATCTATGACTATTTGAATTTAAAATTACAAATTTTACACTTTTTTATCCACTTTAATCGACTATAAATCTACTGGATATATTCCAGTCATTATACCTTTTTTTATTAGGCTGCAATATCTACTACTTATGGGTTGTCTCACTTACTTACTTGCCCTAATATGCGCACTTTCCATACTGCCGCGCATTTATGAGAACGCTCACAGTATAGCGTCTGAAAATTTTTCTTTTAATTCCAATTTCCATTTCACTTTTTCTTCTTAACTACTACTACTAATAACAAATAATAATAATGGTAAGTTCTTAACGAAAGTCGTTGGAACAACATCCTCCTATACGCAATACCTCTAGATATCTTGAAAGATTAGGTTGTGCGCAAGGAGTGATGCAGTTCGTAGTTCTATGGAAACTGTGGTTTTTCACAGTAACCAAAAAGGAGATTTGCTTTATTAGTTTAAAGTAAATCACCAGTGAATGTGCTTCACTTCTTGTGGCACAGGCTGAGTATCTTAAGATACTGTAGGGTATTTTATGTTTAAGAGAATGTTCGTTGACATTAATTTGGAGAACACTTAACTAACTTACTCAATGACACAGCCTTCCAAGAAAGTTGCTCCAGCGCCATTAGCCACCAAGACCAAGGCCTCTGCCACCGTCAAAAACCCATTGTTCGAATCTACTCCAAAGAACTTTGGTATTGGTCAATCTATTCAACCAAAGAGAAATCTTTCCAGATTTGTCAAATGGCCTGAATACGTTAGATTGCAAAGACAAAAGAAGATTTTGTCTTTGAGATTAAAGGTTCCTCCTGCTATCGCCCAATTCCAAAATGTCTTAGATAAGAACACTGCTGCCCAAGCCATCAAATTATTCAACAAGTACAGACCAGAAACTTCTGCTGAAAAGAAGGAAAGATTAACCAAGGAAGCCGCTGCCATCGCTGATGGTAAGACTGCCAAGGATGTCTCTCCAAAGCCAGTTGTTGTTAAGTACGGTTTGAACCACGTTGTTTCTTTGATTGAAAACAAGAAAGCCAAGTTGGTGTTGATTGCCAATGACGTCGACCCAATTGAATTAGTTGTTTTCTTGCCAGCTTTATGTAAGAAGATGGGTGTCCCATATGCCATTGTCAAGGGTAAGGCCAGATTAGGTACTTTAGTTCACAAGAAGACCTCTTCTGTTGCTGCTTTGACCGAAGTTAACTCTGCTGATGAAGCTGAATTAGCCAAGTTGGTTTCTACCATCAACGCTAACTTCATCGAAAAGTACGAAGACTCCAGAAGACACTGGGGTGGTGGTATCATGGGTTCTAAGGCCAACGACAAGAAGGCCAAGAAGGCCAAGAACCTTGACGTTGCCCCAACCAACTAATCAACTTTTACGCACAACCTAATCTATCTTGTATATTAATAAAACTACCATTACGAAGTAAAATGTAGATCGATTTCAAAACGATTATTTCTTAAGCGATGGAATGATTCCCATTCTTTGTTACAGCTTTAGAAGCTCTAATATCACCGTGGTATTAATGTCCATCACTTAACTTGTTATGTTAGTCTAAACTATCATATGTTTGGTTTGGTTGCAAATCATTAGGGCTCGCGCCCTTTTCACGTGCCTATCTCTTCTCGCACGTGCTGGTCAACGCACACCCGCGAAAAAATTTACATCATCAATCCCACGCACTCGCCGACCCACCCTGCGATATAGTAAGAATATTTTCGTTGCACTTTTAATTCTTTTCACTGTATCAAGTAATTAGGGTATGTTGAACCAAATATGATATAAGGATCCAATAGTCAAGACGTATACATCACGATATCATGGGAGTCTGTATTGAAGTCAAATAGAGCAACAAATAACGTGGGAAATGTTCAAATATCATTAGTTTTGCAAGAATTTCTGTTTCGTCAAAAAAGAGGTGTCAAAAAGCAAAGAACAAAGGGATGTCAAGAACCAGCCAACGAGATTGATCAATAGATTAAATGAAATCATTGTAATATTCACGTTAATTGAATTCCAAAGAAAAAGAACGTGTTCCAAAAAGCACAAGCAAAAAGATGAATCAATTAGTGGTAGTATATACCATTAATCACATCCACTAAGTAACCAAAGAAGAAAATTCATTCAGATTACCATAATATTTTCATATGATGAACACGTCGAGATATAATTGTATTGGATACCAAAACCATCTTGATTAACTCTTTACTAACAAATTCTAGAACAATGTCTAAGTCTAAGAATCACACCGCCCACAACCAAACCAAGAAGGCCCACAAGAACGGTATCAAGAAGCCAAAGACCCACAAGTACCCTTCTTTAAAGGGTGTTGATGCCAAGTTCAGAAGAAACCACAGATACGCTTTACACGGTACCGCCAAGGTCTTAGCCAAGGCCAGAGCTGAAAAGTCCGCTTAAGTACTTCAGTGTATTTTACATAATCATTGTATAATGTTAATATAGTTCATGTTGGTTTAACTGACGTCTTGAAACCCCCTCTTAAAAAGTCTGTTCTGTAATAGTAGAAGTAATATATTGTAATACAATATCCAAGGTGTTTGGTCACGTGTGTGGTGGGTATAAAAAGCCAATTGTTGCAAAAAATTTGGTGTGTTAGCGCCCCCTTTAAGATCCAATTATCAATTGATTGAAATGAAGAACCGTGTCTATATTAAGAACTTGAAATACACTACAACTGAAGATCAGCTTGAGGAGTATCTCAAAGAATTTGAACCGTTCGTAAACCTTGTATTTTTGTTTTAAATACAAACACAATTTTTGGCTGAGCGGCTAATACTAATACTTATAGAACCAGTGTTTTAATTCCTTCACATACCATTAGATTTACTAATCTGAAGCAAAGACACTTAGGAATTGCCTATGCCGAATTTGCAACAAAGGAAAAGGTTGATGATGTTATTAATACATTGAATGGGAAGGTTTTTAATGGAAGAACCATTCTTATAAAACATCATAATTCTGAATTTAGTGAATCTAATAAGAGACATAAAGAAAATAATGATCAAACAAGTACTCATACAAGTTTTCAAGAAGAAAACAGTCTTAGTGATGTTATTCATTCTCCTCAAGAATTCAATTCTGAGAATCAATCTCAATTTACAATTTCTAAAGATATTATCTTTATACCAAGAGTCTACCGTAAAGTTACTGAAGAAGAGATCAAAGAGTATTTTTCAGATTACGTTGTAGAATCTGTTCTTATTCAGAAACCTAAAATTAGAAGAGGAAGAATTCATATAAGACCATGGCACATATCTGCTTTCGTTAAAATTCGCTCCGAACTTGAACTTACAGAGATTATTAAATCTTTTGAAGATAAAAAATTGAAAAATAATTTCGTCTTTATGAAACCTGCTTTCATAGAAAAATATGAAGCATTAATTGAAAGCACTAAGCCTGAACCAGAAATTTTACCTCCAGTTCAAGATATTGGAAGTGCAGAAACAGTAGTAGTATCGATTCCAAGTGTAGAAGGAACAAAAAGTGAAGAGTCTACTAATGAAAAAGATAAAATTGTTCCTGAAGAAACTACTGAATCTTCCAGTACTAAAAAAGTTGCTATTAATGATGTTAATCAAGCTCAAGCCACTAAAATAATTGAGCTTTTGAAAAGCTCATCTACTGTTTCAGAAACATCTAAAACAGAGGCAGTTCTGGAAACTGTCACTAATCAAGAACCAATTCCTATTAAATGAGCTAATGATTCAAATAAAATTCTTTTAATGCTTCTACTAATTTTTCTTTTTTTTTTTTAATTTTCTTATTGAAAACTTATTGCTACAAATTTAATACTTGTTTTATATATATTAAAACACGAGAAACAAAAAACCCCATTAATCCTATAAACTGATAAATCTAATCGGAAGTCTTTTGAGTACCACGTAATAAACCGGTTCTTCTGGCAGCAATCAAACCAGCCTTTTGACCGGAAACAGCAC